>JAABOM020059599.1:0-12653 GCA_011800125.2 Solanum clarkiae
TTATAATTCCGCATTTTTAAGGTTATAGTTGGGTTGTAGGCTGACTTGTCTTGGTGGGATAAGACGAGTGCCATCACACCCATTCTTGGGTCGTGACATTTCTCTAACCAACATACATCCCACTATCCTCTTTGATGGTGCACAACGAACACGACATCGTTCCCCCTCCCCCTTCCCCCCTTACTTGCCAGGGTAAGGACGTCAACATTAACATCATGGATCCATCCTCCTCATCCCTCTTTTTAGGACAAGAGTTGCCAGAGCTAACTGCGCAACTATCTTACGGTGACAACGTAGTTATAGGGTTTGAGTCACTTGCACTCAATTCAACTCGCTCCTCAATACTACTCCCAAAATATCATCTTTAAAACTCATTCAAACTCATCTCAAATATCATCATCATCTTCTTCCATCAATAAATATATTTTAAAAATTATTTACATCATCATCAAAATACTTCCTCAAAACATTAAGTATTTTTTTAAGAAAATATACTTCAAAACCTTTATAGATCATCAAGACTCTTCCTCAAATCATTATTTACGCCAAAAACTTGTGTTATGCAGACTTAGAAAAATGTGTTTAAATATCATCTTTGCTCAACATATAAAACGATCATCAATCTCAATTCAAAAAAATGTATAAAGATTAAATGTAACATCAATTAGGGTTCAAGGAAGATATGAACATGCATTCAAATCAAATACTCAACTTAACATCATCATCAATACATTTTTGTGTACAAGGACATCAATAGAACATAAGATAACTCAAGGATTCAAATTGGGAAACTCAAGAAAACTTAAACTCAACTCAATGTATGTGAAGGGGCACATAGACGAACTCAATCCAACATTGTATTAGCCTTACATACCTGAAAGATTGAATTTCGGACTAGCTTAGAAGAACTCACACGATTCTCTTGAAACCCTAGCTTTTCTCCTCTTGTTTGCTCAAAGTCTCCTCTTAGTTTTAGCATAAAAGACTTTAGAATGGGTTTAGGAATCCCTTTTAGGCCAAAAATAACCTATATTGGTCATGAGATAGGTTTAGGAGGGATAGTGAAAAGTTTGGAATGCCCCTCGAAATATTTAAAATATTAAACTTCGGTGGACCAGGTCCTCGACGCGGGTCTGTTGTGTACCTGTTTATTTTTTTCTAAAAAAATTTCGATTAATTTTTCAATCCCGTAGAAAATATTGGAACCCCGATTAAGTGCAAATCTGCGACAAGTCCGCGATGCGGACATGTTGCTCATCACATCAAAAATTATCTTTTGATCCAGTTGCTCTAAAAATCAACCAAGACTATTTTTTCACACAATTTTTTATGTTGATCATATTTCTAGTCTCGGATTTGTAAAAAAAGTTTGGAAAGATGCATTACACAAGCGTCTCTCATCTAAGAGTATTTTGATAATTTTACTGGGTATTACAATATGCATCTAATCCACACATGTGACGAAAGTCTTTTGAATCTTAAGAACAAATAGTATGAAGGAAACACTTCCTTCGTCTCAAAATAATTATCAATCTTATTAAAAAAATATTTATTGCAAAATACTTATTATTTGAAGTTCACGATAAAGTTAATTATTATTTTTTCATTATTCAGAATAGTAATTGTTCTTGAAGAAGAGATCTCTTCAATTATGACACATAAATAAAGTAAATATTCAATAAAAAGATATTACATCTTAAGACATAAATAAAAGCACCACGATCAAATTTCCCTTTTAATTAATATTTTTTCACGAGATGCGTAAATGAAAAGCATGACAATTGTTTTAAAAAAAAAGGATACAAAATAAATCTAATGTGAAATTATTTACCCTTAATGGACCTAATCCAAACTATTATTTAGAAAAAATTACTTAAGTGAACGTCTTTTAATAAATATTTATCAAAATTAAATATATTTTTGTTTTATTACCATCTTTAGCAAAATATAACAAAATGAGATACTGGAGAGAATTGAGTGAATTTTAAGAAAAATTCAATCAATTTGCTATATATGGTTTAAAAAAATTATATTGCTATAAGTGATAAATATTTTCTAAATATGGAATTGTTAAGTGATTTCCCCACTCCCTTAATGGATCCATGACCCAAACTATTTATCTTTATACCCCATTTATCCTTTTTTATTTTGCCCTAACGTCATACTGATGTCAACATGATATCAGCATGAATACTGTGAAATAATCCTAAGTGATACTCTGGTGGTATATATATTATATGTCATACCGGTATCATATAGAATGAGTTTCATCCTCTGTTATAATATGGTGATATATTGATACTCTATAAGTATCATATAAGATTATGTTTTTTTTAAGAAATAAATAAGAAACAATTAAAGAAATTATTAAAATCTAAATTAGTAGAAAATATATTCGTTGTGATACTCCATAGGTATATTGATACCATATCGGTATCATATAGGACTGGAGTTCAATTATCTTTGACATTTCACCGATATATTGATACCCAATTGGTATCATATTGTTTTGAGCTCTTTTTTCAGAAATAGAACGATTAAGAGAAAAGTATTAAAGTCACAAAATAATATATTAAACTCTAAATTAGTAGAAAATATGTTCATGTGGTACTCTGTGGCAACCCTCACGGGAGGATGCCACTTCTATTACGCTTACATAACACTCACTAATATACGAAGAATTTAACACGTGACATATTAATCATAATTAAATAATAAATTCAAAATAGGTATAACATTTCGTTTTAAAAGTCGTTTAGTTGATTTCTAGTTCAAGTTTTTTGGCGTAAGTACCTCACAAGTAATTTAGACCACTATCTTGCGAGATATTCATATATTGCCTATACTATTGTAGCATACTAAAAAGTATTACCAATGTTAAAATACAAGGATATAAAATTTACTATTTTCGTTTCATACAATCATCTTAACATAATTGGTATTTTAATATAGAAACAAGCTCGCCAGCTCAAATTTAACTAAACAAGCCAAAACTTAAAGTTACAAACCATGGTTCCATAATTTACACTAACCTTTCAAATTTATACATACATATGCAACAAGAGAATCATGTAGATGCCCTAAAACTACTACAATATCTATGTCTAGATGCAAATGTGACTTCTGCACAGCTCCCAAAATTTATCTTCAATAGCCATTCTCAAGCATCATCTCGGGTACTCCCTATGATAGAAACAACTACTGCTAAGCATGAAACTTAGTGGTGTAAAATCTAAAAGCTTAGAACTTTACCTCCATCAATTTACCCTTATTAAATCAAAGGGCAACACAATTGGAATACAGTAGATAGACCAAGTGAACAAATATATCAATAGTACAAGTAGGATATTTAATGATCTAAGTATCAAAAGTTCCTGAAATTTTTTTTACAAGACATTCAAATGACAAGTTTCACCCAGTACGTAAGTCATGCCGTCACACCAAATATAATCAGGTATCAAGAACGACCGAAGTCCTGCATCAAGAAGGGTGAAAACCCAATTATCAAGAGAACCAAGAATCATATTAAGAGTGGCATTCTAGTTCGTGCATAAAAAGGACTGCTTTCATACTTAGGACGAACTAAAAATCCACAATCAAGATGACAATTAATCCGAACAAGAGGCATGTCAATGGTGACAAAGTCACATCCACAAGAAGGACACAAGGATGTCAAGTGATCAGACAATTCGTACAAATGGGCAAATTAAACAAGTACCTTGCAAGTACCAAAATTTATCAACACAACCAAATAAAATGACAAGAGCATAGTTGAGATATAAAGATAACATTAAAATATACCAGCAGGTAACAAAGGCACAAGAATAATTTTTTACACGAACCTGAACCTTTTAACACGCAACTAACCCTACCGATTTTAAGTCATAGATCAATACGACATTCGTTTCTTCAATAAATTTCCTTAAGATTGTACAAGAGTGTGAGCACTTTAATACTCATTTACATGCTCATTTATCATTTGGTACTTTCAATAGGTAGAACTAGTAAGATAAATGTCAAAACTGAGTCCTATTTCTGCAAATCACACTCTTCTTGGCAGCTTTACTGCCTTACAACGTAACTAGATTTTGAATTGGTAAATAGACAAACTAGGCTTTCCAGTCTACATAAAAATTGTAGCTATATGAATATAGGTTGCAAACGGTCAAGAATCAGTATTTATAATCGAAACACTACAACACACTCCCATGGATTTCTACGTCAAACTCTAGACAAAACTTGTCTTAACTTGCGTCCACTGTTTTGAATCCATAACTACTAAAATAGGTCCCAACATAAGCATAAGAGTTGTAGATACATGTCGTGAGATTGAAAATAACTAAGAATCATCATATATTACAGCTCACACATCAAGATATGATTAAATACTAACAACAGCACATAGAAGGCTTCTCAGACAGAAAACTAGCCAAACTTTTACTGTGTTTCATGCCTTCTTTCGATACCATACAAGCAGATTCAGATTTTTACATAAGCATAAAAATTATAGGTATGTGAATTAGCTTTCTAAAACATATTTATACACTAAAAATGCAACTATATACATTGAGATATTTCATAATTATTACACACTATGAAATTTAAAGACAGAATTCAACCACTTACCAAAGGATAGGGGATTTCTCAACTTTGCTACAAGGGAATGATTTATTTCGTTTGTTTTTATCAAATATAAGGTAATGAGAGAGTTTATAAGGTTTTATACGATCATCAAACCAACTTATTTTGGGGAAACTATATTTTATGTCAAAAGCATGTCAAAAGAAAAATTGTCCAATAAGGTGGCTGCCCAAATTTTCTATTTTTCACTCCTTATTTATTTTTCACACATAATAATTATTATTAAGGCTTGTATAACATGTATAATTGTATAAAAGTAAATAAATTGCACTAAAACGGACTCCTTTCTTATTTCTTTCTACGATTCAAGAAAATCGATTTCTCTAACGACACAAACTCAAATCAAAGAATTGTGAAGTAGAGGTTGATTTTATCTTGAGGGAATACCTTTTTGAAAGAGAATACATTATTTAATAATAAGGGCATTACAACTCTCTCCTTCTTAAGAAATTTCTTCTCGAAATTTACCTTATGCTAGTCTCAAAATAAGTGTGGATGTTGGGTCCTCATATCTTCTTCCCTCTCCCAGGTGGCTTCTTTTCCTGAATGGTTCCTCCAAAGTACCTTTACTAAGGGAATTTACTTGTTTCTAAGTTCTTTTATTTTCCGAGGTTGAATACGGATAGGTTCCTCCTTATACATCAAGTCTTGATTAACCTTAATAGATTCTACTGGCAGGGCATGAGAGGGGTCAGAACGATATCTTTTGAGCATTGACACATGGAAGACATTTGTGGATCTTGTCCAACTCGAGTGGTAATTAAATACTAATTTATATATAACTGGTCCCACTCTTTCAAGTACTCAAATGGTCTGATAAATCAAGGAGTAACTTTTTTCTTTCGGCCAAATCTCATAATCCTCTTTCACGGAGATACTTTTAAGAATATTATATCATCAACTTGATACTCGATATCACGTCTTTTAAGACCAGCATATGATTTTTGCCTATCCAAAGCGATCTTCAAATGATCCTTGATCACCTTTACCTTGTCTTCTGTTTGCTGTACAATTTCAGGACGAGTAAGTTTTCTTTCACCAACTTCACTCCAACAAAGAGGAGTCCGACATTTTCTTCCATATAAGACTTCATAAGGAGACATTCCAATACTCGATTAGTAGATATTATTGTAAGCAAATTTTGCTAAAGCCAAATGTTTGTACCAATTACCCTCAAACTCCATGATGCATGCTCGGAGCATATCCTCTAGAATTTGTATCACTCTTTCTGACTGGTTGTCTATCTGAGGATGAAATGAGGTGCTGAAATTTAACTTGGTACCCAAGGCCTCTTGTAAGCCAGACCAAAATCTAGATGTAAACCTTGGATCTCTGTCAGAGACAATAGAGATAGGGATTCTATGTAGCCTTACAATCTCATTAATGTATAAGTCTGCTAGCCTCTCAAGTGAATAATCCATCCTGATTGCTAAAAAAGTGAGCACTTTTTGTTACTCTATCCACCATCACCCATATTGCATCATGGTTCTTTTATGTGCGAGGAAGTCCAGAAACAAAGTCCATTGTTATTCTCTCCCATTTCCATTCTGACATCGGCAAGGGTTAGAATAGCCCAACCGGAACTTGATGTTTTGCTTTTACTTGTTGACGAACCAAACATTTTGAAATGTACTCCACAATGTATTTCTTCATACCATTCCACCAATAGTGTTCTTTAAGGGTCTGGTACATTTTCGTACCTTCAGGGCGCAAGGCATATGATGAAGTGTGTGCTTCATTCAAGATTTCTCTTTTCAGTCTTTCATTATTAGGGATACACAACCTATCTTGATAAGATAAGACACCATTCTCTGTTAATCAAGAATCTTTCTCCATCTTGAACCTTTTTGGTCAGCTTCATGAGTTTTTCATCTAACTTTTGTACTTCTTTAACTTGCTCAAGCTATACAGCTTTAACTTGCAGTTGAAAAATAATTGAGCCAGATGAATGAAGTGCAATACGAGCATTCATTGCTCTTAAATCAACAAACAAAGGCAGTGAACTCAAGGACAGGCTTGCAAAGGAATTGCGACTTAATGCATCTGCAACCATACTAGCTTTTCCTGGATGATAATCGATCGTACAATCATAATCCTTAATGAGCTCAAGCCATCTATGTTGTCTTAGGTTTAACTCCTTTTGTGTATCCAAGTATTTTAGGCTTTTGTGATCGGTGAATATGTAACATTTTTCTTCATACAGATAATGTCTCCATATCTTTAAGGCAAATACTATAACAGCAAGTTTCAGATCATGAGTAGGATAATTCAATTCATGTGGTTGTAATTTCTGAGAGGCATAAGAAATAACTTTCCCTTCTTGCATAAGAACACATCCTAGACCACGAGGAGATACATCATGATATATCACATACTCTTTCCCTTCATTGGTCGAGTAAGTACAAGAGCATGCGTCAACAAGGATTTAAGAGTTTCAAATTGGTATTTATCACTCCAGATGAACTTTTTCTCTTTCTTCAAAAGATTAGTTAAAGGGGAGGCTATAATGGAGAAGCATTTCACGAACCTCATATAGTATCCCACCAAACCTAGGTAGCTTCTTATTTCGGTTGGACTTTTGGGATGCTTTCATTCAACAATTACTTGGATTTTACTAGGATTCACCTTTACACATTCGGCTGACATGACGTGCCCAAAAAGGATCACTTTATTTAGCCAAAATTCACACTTGAAAAATTTTGCATAAAGTTCTTTCTCCTTCAAAATTTGCAACAAATCGGAGATATTTATCATGATATTCACTACCCTTGGAATACATTAAAATATCATCTATAAAAACTACCACAAATTGATCTAGATATGGCTTGAATATTCAATTCATTAGATCCATGAATGTTGCGGGAGCATTAGTCAATCCGAATGGCGTCACCAAGAATTCATAATGACCATACCCTTCTAAAAGCAGTTTTTAGGAATATCTTTCTCTCTAACATGTAGTTGATGATACCCAGATCTC
Organism: Solanum clarkiae; assembly: GCA_011800125.2. NCBI lineage: Eukaryota > Viridiplantae > Streptophyta > Magnoliopsida > Solanales > Solanaceae > Solanum > Solanum clarkiae. The sequence goes on from JAABOM020059599.1 coordinate 7,619, forward strand.
AAATTGATCTTTGAGAATAAATTAGCACCCGTCAACTGGTCAAATAAATCATCAATTCTTGGCAATGGTTATCTATTCTTGACTATTATTTTGTTGAGCTATCTGTAGTCAATACACAATCTAAGAGTTTCATCCTTCTTCTTTACAAATAAAACAGGAGCTCCCCAAGGAGAGACACTGGATAGATAAAACTCTTCTCAAGAAGTTCTTGCAACTGAGTTTTCAACTCTTTTAGTTTTGCTGGAGCCATCTTATAAGGTGTAATGAAAATAGGAATAGATCCGGTAATAAGGTCGATTGGAAATTCGACTTCCCTTTTCGGGGGTAACCCAGGAAGATTTTCTGGGAAGATTTCTGAAAATTCGCACACAGTAGGTATATCTTTAAGACTAGGACTCTCCAAGCGTGCATCAACTATGTGAGCAAGATACGCATCGTAACCTTACCATATCATCTTTCTTGCCAAGGCCGCAGAAATAATACTAGACGTCAATAATCTTTCACCTTTTTACGACAATATGAGAAAATGTAGGGTCCTTAAAAATCACATGCTTTGATCTATAATTCATTACTACATGAAATTTATAAAGCCAAGTCATCCCAATAATAACATCAAAATTTTGAAAGAGCATTTAAATCAAATCCGCCGGGAAAACTAGGTCTTCGATCATGAAAGGACCAGCTCGGTAAATTCGATTACAAACAACTCGGTAGCCTAAGAGTCTTTCAACTAGCACATTATAATCAAGCCTCACAGATTTCACATTTTCAGGAAGAACGAGTGATGAACAAATATAAGAATGTGTAGAACTAGGGTCAAACAATGTAAACACGCATAAAACAAATAAGTGAAATTTACCAACAACCACGTATTGGCCATCTTTATCATCCCTCTATTTCATAGCGTAAGCTCTTGTCCTAGCCTTTGACCCATTAGGTTGATTTTCTCTACTTGCTCCAGCCGCTTGGATGTTTTTGATCTTGCACCCCTATTGGTTTGAGGAGGAGAAGTAGAAGACTTTTAAACCAAACTTTCAGTGCGCAAGGAAAGAACCTGTTTAGGACTGTCCTTTACTTTATGATCAAATCTATCACAGTTAAAACACACACCATAAGCTCTCCTATAAACACCATAATGATTCTTCCCACATTGTTCACATGTAGGAACGCGACTCTTGCCTTGACCATTATTTGGTGTGCTACCTATAGAATAATTTGATCTACTTTGCTTGGGTTGAGGTGGCCTGCTAATACCACTATCCTTAGAATCATCAAACCTTTTCTTTTTGTATGGACCTATGAAATCTCATCTAGGTTTTTGAAGCTTATTTTCATGTCTTCTAGCTTCTTCCTTATCAAGTTTTTCCCAAGTAAGAGCAGCAGAAACTAATTTACAGAAGTTCTCATGTTGTAAGATTGTCATATTTTTCTGATAGAATCATTTAAGTCGTCTTCAAATCTCCTGCACTTATCTTTCTCCTCTTTAATAATATCTCCAGTATAACAAGAAAGTCTTAAGAACTTTTGTTGATATTCAACAATAAACATGCCTCGCTGTCTCAAACTTAAAAACTTCTTTTTCTTAGCATCACAGTAGGCAGATGGAACATACTTCATATGAAACTCCTTGACAAAATCATTCCAAGTAAGAACTGCAGGTTTTACCTTGGCATTTGGAACACTCACCCACTAATCATAAGCATCCTTTTGTAATAGTGAAACAACATACTTAAATTTTTTAATATCTGGACACTTCAATTGCTCAAACATACTCTCCATGTGTTCCAGCCATTGTTCAGCATCAGTGGGATCAATAGAACCTTCAAATTCTACCCACTCATTTTCCTCATTTTCTTAAAGTTTATCCCATTAGGATCATGCATCGCTTCAATCATGTGGTGAAAGAATTTAGCCATCTGTTGGAAAGCAAGATTCATAACCCGAGTACTATGGCTCATCTGAGGATGTGGGACAGGTCTTACACCTTGGTTTCCCACTTCAGATCCACTAGTACGAGGGATGTATTGATCCAAGAGATGTTCGCCAACCTCTTCTAGTGGACGAGGTTGGGAATAAGAGTTATCTGATCCTTCTCGTGTTACTTCCATAGGTCTATTAGAGGAAGAGGTTATAATTTAATTCCTTCAAAAGAGAAGATCACATTGCATTAGGGCATGTACATGATGCATATGCACTTTACAGACACTAAAATAGTATTAATCATGTAAATGAACAGATAATATGGCTTGGACCTTTTACAAAATAGACAAGTATACAAGTAATTCACATCAAAAGTCCTAGAATCACAAGCCTGGACTTTGATACCAACACTTGTGGCAACTCTTACGGGAGGATGCCACTTCTATACTCCTCTAGGCTTACATAACACTTACTAATATACGAAGAATTTAACACATGACATATTAATCATAATTAAATAATGAATTCAAATAGTTAAAGGTAGAGCATTTCGTTCTAAAAGTCATTTAATTGATTTCTAGTTCAAGTTTTTGGCATAAGTACCTTACAAATAACTTAAACCACTATCTTGCGAGATATTTATATATTGCCCATATTGTTGTAGCACACTGAAAAATATTACCAATGTTAAAAAACAAGGATAAGATTTATTAGTTTCGTTTCATACAATCATTTTAACATAACTAGTATTTTAATATAGAAACAAGTTCGCCGGCTCAAATTTAACTAAACAAGCCAAAACTTAAAGTTACAAACCATGGTTCCATAATTTACACTAGCCTTTCAAATTTATACATACATATGAAACAGGTAAATCATATACATGTCCCAAAACTACTAAAATATCTATGTCTAGATACAAATGTGATCTTCTGCACAACTTCTAAAATTTATCTTCAATAGTCATCCTCAAGCTTCATCTTGGGTACTCCCTACGATAGAAACAACTATCGCTAAGCATGAAGCTTAATGTTATAAAAGTTAAAAGCTGAGAATCTTATATCCCTCAATTTACCCTTCTTAAATTAATGGGCAACATAATTGGAATACAGTAAATAGACCAAGTGAACAAATATATCAATAGTATCAAATAGGATATTTAATGATCTAAGCATCAAGAGTTCCTGGAATAATTTTTACAAGACATTTAAATGTCAAGTTTAGCCCAGTATGTAAGTCATGTCGTTACACCAAACATAATCAGATATCAAGAAGGACCGAAGCCTTGTATCAAGAAGGGTGAAAACCCAATTATTAAGAGAACCAAGAACCATATTAAGAGTGACTTTCTAGTTCATACATAAAATGGACTACTTCCATACTTAGGATGAACCAAAAATTCATAATAAAGATAACAATTAATCCGAACAAGGGGCATGTCAATAGTGACAAAGTAACAGCCACAAGAAGGACAAAGTCCACAAGGATGTCAAGTGATTAGTCAATTCGTACAAATGAGCGAATTAAACAAGTACTTTGCAAGTACCAAAATATATCAACATAATCAGATAAAATGACAAGAACATAGCTAAGATACAAAGATATCATTCAAATATACTAGTAGGTAACAAAGGCATAAGAACAAGTTTTTGCACGAACCTGAACCTTTAAAGCACGCAACCGATCCTATCGATTTCAAGTCGTGGATCAATACAGCATCCGTTTCTTCAATCAATTTCCTTAAGATTGTACAAGAGTGTGAGCACCTTTATTCTCATTTACACGCTCATTTATCATTCAGCACTTTCAATAGGTAGAAACTGGCAAGATAAATGCCGAAACTGAGTCCTAATTCTGCAAATCACACTCTTCTCGACAGTTTTACTTGCTTGCAATGCAACTAGATTTTGAATTGGTAAATAGACAAATTAGGTTTTCTAGTCTCATAAAAATTATAGGTATATGAATATGAGTTGCAAATGATAAGAATCACTTCAAAATACCCTTTGTACAAGTATTTATTATCAAAACAATAACTACACACACCCCCACGGATTTCTATGTCAAACTCTGGACAAAACTTGTCCTAACTTGCATTCCTTGTTCTGAATCCATTACTACCAAATTAGGTCCCAACATAAACATAAAAGTTGTAGATACATGTCTTGGGTTGGAAATAACTATGAAGCATCACATATTACAGCTCACACATCAAGATATGATTAAAATACTAACAACAACACATAGAAGGCTTCTCAGATAGAAAACTGGCCAGAACTTTCACTGTGTTTCACGCCTTCTTTCGATACCATACAAGCAGATTCAGATTTTCACATAAGCATAAAAGTTGTAAGTATGTGAATTAACTTTCTGAAACATATTTATACATTAAAAACACAATTATATACAACGAGATATTCCACAATTATTACACACTATGCAATTTAAAGACAGAATTCAACCAATTACCAAAGGACAGGGGATTTCTCAACTTTTCTCAAAGGGACTGATTTATTTCATATGTTTTTATCAAATATAAGGTTATGAGAGAGTTTATAAGGTTTTATATGATCATTAAATCGACTTACTTAGGGGAAACTATATTTTATGTCAAAAGCATGTTAAAAGAAAAATTGTCCAATAAGGTGGTTGCCAAAATTTTCCCTTTTTCACTCCTTATTTATTTTGTTCACACATAATAATTATTATTAAGGCTTGTCTAGCATGTATAATTGTATAAAAGTAAATAAATTGCACTAAAATGGACCCTCCCTCATTCCTTTCTACGATTCAGGAAAATCGATTTCTCTAGCAACACAAACTCAAGTCAAAGAGTTGTGAAGTAGGGGTTGATTTTATCTTGAGGGAATACCTTTATGAAAGTGAATGTATTATTTAATAATAAGGGCATTATATACTCCATCGGTGTATTGATACTCTAGCAGTATCATATAATTTTGAGATTTTTTTTTAATAAATAAAATAATTATAAAAATTGTAAAGTGACAAATTTATTTATTAAATTCTAATTTAGTAGAAAATGTATTCTTTATGATACCCCGTCGATATATTTATGTCACATCAGTATTATATAAGACTAAGGTTAATCCTCTGT
>JAABOM020059600.1:0-12653 GCA_011800125.2 Solanum clarkiae
GTCATGGCTCGTACTTTAGACACCGTGGCCCCAACGGCCTAGTCATATGCATTTCCTTTGGCTTATTATCATTTGTTCTTCTATTTTAAGGCATTCTAAAGGTAGAAACGTACAGTAAAGGTATAGTTACAATTGGTTCTCCCGGGCCTTATCGGCAACGGGTGCCGGTCCGCCCTACGGGACTTTGGGGCATGACAAAAACCCCTCAACATAACTTTCGATAATAATCAAGTAAACCAAGACCACTTCGAATATGAGAAGGAGATAATGGTCTAGGTCAATTTTTTACTGCCTCAATCTTTTTTGGATCAACCTTAATAACATCACTGGATACCACAAGACCAAGGAAGACTACCTCTTTCAACTAAAACTCACACTTGCTGATTTTTGCAAATAACTATTTCTCTGGTAAAGTTTGAAGCACCAACCTAAAATGATCCATATGTTCTTGCTCACTTCGGGAGTAAAATGAAGGGAACCATCAAAGTATCAAGGTGTGGAGTGAATACTTGATTTATAAAATCCATAAACACCATCGAGGATTAGTCAACCCAAATAACAACACCACAAACTTAAAGTGCCCATGGCTAGTCTAAAAAGTTGTCTTGGGAATATCATATTTCCTTACCCTCAACTGATAATAACCAAAATGTAGGTCAATTTTAGAGAAGAGAGTACTTGCAACTGATCATACAAATCATCTATCCTTAGTAATGGATACTTATTTTTTATAGTCACTTTGTTTAATTACCAATAATCAATACACATTTGAAGCGACCTATCCTTCTTTCTCATAAACAATTTAGTCTAATAAGCCCTTCTCCAACAAATCCTTTAATTGATCCTTAAACTCCTTCAATTCTGCCAAGGATATTCGATAAAGAGGAACGAAGATAGGTTGGGTATCAGGAAGAAAATCTATGCTAATGTGTACTTTTCTTTTGGGAGGAATACCAGACAAATCTTTGAAAAAGACATCTGGAAACTGATTCACCACAAGAACTGACTCAAGAGTAGGAGACATAGAATTAACATCTACCCTCACTATATGATAGATACACCCCTTACAATAATCTTTCAGGCTTTAAGATAAGAGATAATCTACCTTTGAAAGTTGAGTCACTACCTACCCATTCAAGAATAGGCTTATTCGAGAATCAAAATTTGACCTTTCGAATCTTACAATATATGAAAGCATAAGAAGGACATAACCAATTTATCCCAAGAATGAAATCAAAATGGACCATTTCAATCACAACAAGATCACAAGGAATGACTTTATGCAAAACTAACGCAAGATAATCCCGATAAACTCTATGAGGTACAGCTGACTCACCCACAAGAGTATAAACTTAGAAAGGCTCTCTCAAGATTTCTGGACTCATATAAAACTTAATAGCTAGGAAAGGAGTAACAAAAGATAAATTGGCATCCCGATCAAGCAACAGTTACATATCAAAATTAAAGGCCTTCAACATAACAATAACCATATTAGGAGTCTTTTCCACCTGCTGTCTAGCATGAAGAGAATAAAATTTGTTATTGTAGTGAACATAACCTTATAAAATCCTTTGTTTCCCTTGACCATCCAAAATAATTTGTCCTTGAGAACAACCATTCTTATCTTTATTTAGAGTATTTGGACATTTAGCAAGCTCGTGGCCCATCTTATCACACCCGAACCAATCAAACACCTACCTGCATGATTCCTTTCTTACATATTACTTGTAGTATTAGTCACCCTATCATTAGCAAACCTCTTATTTGGAGACTGATTTGAGCCTTGGCTTTGGATTTTTGACCTTGGAGCCTTAGGCCTTATTGAGGATGACTATTTACACCACTACTCCTAGCATTGTAGAACCCATGTTAAACCGATCCTACTTATATTCTCTCATCTTTCTCTCCTTAAGCTTTCACCCTTAATTTTTGTTTGGCATAAGACATAAGTTGAGATCTATCCATCTATTTTACAACCATAACAGTATGACATTCTTTGACCACCAAATCTGAAATCCATAAAATGAACTTGTGCATCCTAGCACAACTATCAATAACCAATATTGGAGCATACTTAGAAAGATTGGGGAACTTGAGGGAATGCTCCCTCATACTCATACTCCCTTGCTTGAGATTGAAGAATTCGGTCAACTTTGCCTCCTAAAGCTCAAGTGGGATAAAATGATCCAGAAATGCAAACTTGAACTCTTCCCAACCAATTCAGCCTTCATCCACTCTCCTGGTTACCCATTAAGTGAACCACACTTGGGCCACCCTTTTAAGTTTATAAGCAGCCAATTCTGTATTTTCTTTTAAATATACTCCTACAATAGGCAATACCTTATACACCTTATCGATAAACTCTTGGACATGCTCATTCACCTTTGAACTATAGAATTCTAGAGGGTTCATTCGGACAAAATCTCTCACCCTAGCAGCTATGTTAGACATATGAGGAAGAGGAGCTATAATAACTTGTCTGGCCTGGTTAGTCATAGCTTGGGCCAATATAGCAAATGCGTTCTGGAACTCGACATGAGTGATTGGCTCTTCCAAAGGATCCTGAGGACCTTGATCTTCCTTAACAGTGGCCTCTCTAGGCTGAGGTGCTCTTCTTTGGGAGGTATCATCTATAATGGCACATAGAACATTTGTTAAAATCAGGAAACCTTAGGACACGTTCTACAATATGACATGAATGATGAAGAAGTAAAACATTTTTTAATATACCTTATAGCCTCCTACTCACAGATGTGGCATGTTTCACATCCGTGAATAAGACTCTACTTGATGTGGCATATTGGACTCTGAGGACTATTTAAAAATCTAATGCTCTGAGACCAAGTTTGTCATGACTCGATCCTAGGACCTAGTCCACTAATATAAAACTGCTAAAAAGCGATAGACAAAAAAGCGACAAACTACATCCCTCCAAAAAGCGATGGAGTAAAGGACCTAATCCGTCGCTTTTATATATAATTTTTATTTTTTAATATTTGATAATAAAATCCGATGGACAACATCTGCATGTCTGTCGCATTTTTTGGCAAAATTTTTGACCAATGAATTTTTATTTAATATATAATTATTTAAAAGCACATCGACGTCATCCATCGTAATTTTTAATTTTTAAAAATAGCAATGGACAAAGGAACCCTGTCCGTCGCTATATTTATTAAAATAATTATTTTAAAAAATATAATTCTTATTTTTAATATGCCAAATAACCCCAAAACCCTCCATCACTTTTATTTTCCCTCATCTCACACCTGCCGACCCCTTAACTCTATTTTCTCTCCACCAAACCACCTCCTCGCCACCCTTTCCAGCTAACGCCACCCCTTTCTCTCTCTCTCTCTTTCTCTCCATCCTTGTCCTGCGAACCCCAATAGCCGTCACCGTGAAAACCACCAAAAGACCCATCACAGCACCACCAAAAGACCCCCGTTGACCCCTTCTTCTCATTTTTCCTCACCGAAAACCCACCGGTGAGCCTCCCAAACCTGTCAGCGACACAACCCCAAGCACTGGACAACCACAAAAATAACTCTGTTCCCTCGTCTCTACCGAACAGCTGCACCGAAAACACATCCCCTCCACACTTCTAACTGTTTCGTCTCCATCTCCGTCAAGGGACAGAAAAACATATCCAGGCTAGCAAACAAGTGAATCCAGTCAAAAAGGAAGTGACAAAATATTTCGGATCAAGTTTGAATTCATTTTTTATATATTCTTGTCTATTGTTTCCTATTGTTCGAATTGAAATTGAAAGTTATGTGAATATGTTCTTTATTTGTCAATTTTTAATTCATCTTCACCTGGGTTGAATCTTAAAGAAATGTGACTCTTTTTATCTGTTTAAATCCTGCCTATCTGATCTAGTTTGTCCATGTCTTATGGAAGTTAAAGATTTTAAATACATCTTGGATTAAGTTTCTAGGTGATATTCTATTTGCTTGACTCGATTTAGAACAGTTGAACACTTTCTCATTTACAGTAATTTTAACACATTGAATCAATTCGATTAAATAATTGCCTCCAATATTTGTCTTGGAATTCATATACATTACCATGTCCTCTTTGTTAACTTGAAAAGAATTCATTTTTCGTTCTTGAGTTGATTGGTGTGCGTATCAATTTGTAGCGACCCCAAAAAAAGTGTCCAAGAATATGCCTCGGAAGTGCCCAGAATCATAATTTCCATATATCTAAATATTTGATCATTATTTTGAAAATTCAACTTTACATTCTTGTTCAGGAGTCAAATTGAGTGGGAGATGGGTCTAACCCAAAATTTAGAGCAACCATATCAAAATTCAAAAATTGCAAAAACACGATTTAGGATGGGTCAACTTTGAAGGAGCATATATCTTAGCACACAAAGAAATGGATAGTACATGACCTACTAAATTAATTCTCTTTGAATTAGATTTCTAACGAACTTGGTTTCACTTTATTCTGAGATCGGATGAAGGATTTATGCCCAATTTCGTAAAACTCCTTTGTGCAGAAAATGCAAATTCCAGTTGGGTTTTCTCGTCACCATGACGCATCCCTATTGTTTTTAGTGTCTGTTTTAATTTTTTGGTCCAATACTTATGAATCCTGGGCCTAAGGGTTCCCACACTTGAAAATACATATGATTAACCTTATTTCACCCTCATATCATCCTTAACATTCCCCAATATCCTCTCAAACATTTAGACTGATATTTCACCCTAAATCCAAGTCCCAAACTCAAGACTAATCTTAAGGATTTCATCAAGGATCTCATTGAAGATTCGAGTCTCCATCTTCAATCTCTTTCAAGGGTTCTCTAAAGTTAAAGTATGTGGTGTTGAACCATTGGGTCCTTCTACCTATTGTTCCTAAGCCTCCTTTTTACTAATATTACATTATTTAAAGTTGATTTTACATGTGGGTCTTGTATATTGAGAAATTTGCTGCACAGTGATTTTGGTTCACGAAAATATGGGTGTTTTAACATGTTTTAAGCTTTAAATCCTGGAGCTAATGTAAGATTTGATGAGGGGTTTTGACGTGTATGTCTTGAGGGTGTTGTAAGGTGTTGATTGGTAGTTTTATAATAGATTTTCTTTCATGATTTAATCTCTAAATTGCGTAGTCTTTTACTCCCATTTCATACCCTCGAAGTGTTTGAGAAAATATCTGGCTAGGGTTTCTTGAGGAATTAAAGGTCCAACGGATATCTTATGAGTTGAATGGTGTTATGATGATTATGTGATGATGAAATGATGATGAGATGCTGGTATGCATATGATGTATAATGATGAGAGAAAATATAGGTATATGATGACTTTGTGATGATGAAAGTATGTTGTACATGTGTTCAATTCATTAAAAATATCTATAATGTTGCAAGTTGATTTCCTTTTTGAGGGGGTACCAAGCCTCAATCACCTTGTTGAGAGGGTGCCAAGTCTCAATCACCTTAACGAGGGTCTACGAAGCCTCGGTTGCCTTGTTAAGGGGGTACCAAGCCTCAATTACCTTGTTGAGAGGGTACCAAGCATCAATCACCTTGTTAAGAGGGTGTCAAGTCTCAATCACCTTGACGAGGGGGAGTCAAGCCTCAGATGCCTTATTGAGGGGGTATCGAGCCTCAACCACCATTCAAGGAATGGTGTGCCTTGGAGTTGGGAAGTAGTTCACTTGGTCTATTCTTCACATATGATACCCTATATGAACATGAGTTATCTAAGCATGTTTTACTTATGCATTTAACATACATGCCATTTTGCTATACTATGCCTATTTTCTATTGTATGCATTTTGATTATGAAGCCTATTCATAGTTGCATTTCATCCTACATACTTAGTACATTCAAACGTACTAAAACATACTCTATGCCTCCATGATGTTACCATGTAGGAACTAGAGCTCCTATTGATTCTTCTTGTGGCTAGATGGATTGTTCAAGTTAGCCTTTAGTGAATCTTCCATTCTAGGGACAATGACTATTCTCTTATACTATGTTCTAAGACTATCTTTCTTTTATGTATGAATTAACTATGAGGGTGAGTCCAGTTGCTTGTCTTGGTCCTCGCTCTTATCTATGTAGTAGAGGTGTTGTTGGATATGTTATGTATTACGCTTGAGCTTTGACTCACTTATGATATTCAAGCTATTTAAGTTTAAATCTCTCTCTTTCCCTTATTTTCAATTCCCCTTGTTTATATTTCTTATATTATTTTACATTGCTTTGTAATCAAGTATGTGTAATGATATGCTATGACGCTTGTTTGGGGTCCCTTCGGGTTCCCCACTCGCTGGTTATGTCTAGGCCCTAGGCTTGGGTCGTGACAAACTCGGTATCAGAACACTAGGCTGATAGATTCTCGGAGTCTAAAACACCACATCAATTAGAGTCTTATTCATGGTTGTGTTGTGCACTACAACTATGAGTAGGAGGCTATGAGATATTTTAGAAAATGTTTCCTTTCATCATGGTCTATGTCGTGCTTTAGAAGCGAGATAGGGCTTTTCCGTCTAACGAATGTTCTTTGTTCTTTTAGTTGATCATGCCGCTTCAAGGAGGAAGGCGGAGGAAGGAAATTAGGAGGTTTTGATTTTGATGGATCCGAGTTTCACTATTTATTCTTTATTCTTTTAGTTGATGGAGGAGCTTTTTGTGTGCCCAAGTGGTTGTGTAGATCTTTGGTATCTATTCTCTTGGTTGGGTATATTATTGCTAGAAAGCTCATAAGTGTTGATCCGAGTTTATATTGCATTAGGTCTTACTTTGTGGCTTGTTGGATTTAATATGGTGGATTTTGATGTTGTACTTGGGATGCAATAGTTACATACATATGTATTTCCTTGGTGTAGGGCCTGTAGAGTTAGAATCCGACCCCTTAATGAGTCCGTCTTTGAGTGGGGGGTTGATAAATGGTAGCAAGGGAGGTAGGTCCATTTCTTCTCATAAAGTACAATTGATCTCTAAGGGGTTGCATTTATCATCTTGTGAGAATTGGAGGTGTTGAACCTAAGTTGCTTTGTGATAGAATGGTTGTTGGTGGTAGATGAGGCCTTGAGTGTCCCTTTCCGATATTTTGGGTTTGAGGTCGTGTCTTTGATTTGACTAGTGCACCGATTATGCCTATAAGTCTCATGAGTAAGATCTCTAGCCCCTACTATAATAGTTTATGGTGATTTTGGTGATGATAATGTGGTTTGTTCCCTAATGAGGCAGTGCATGTGAATCATTTGAGGGTAGTACTACGAGTTCAAGGAAGAAGGTTGGGTGCTAAGTAGGTGAGATGGGAATTTTCGTGGTAAGAGGTTGCCTTCCTAGGTTATGTGGTGCCGGATGATGGTATTAATATGGACTTTAGTAAGATAAAGGTGATTAGATGTTATCCTAGACCTTGAATTCCTTGGGTATTAGGAGCCTCTTGGGTTTAGTGGGCTATTATCGGAGATCTGAGTAGGTTCTCTTCTGTTGTTACTCCTATAACTTAGTTGACCCTAAGTAAGGCCATATTGTGACCGACGTTTTGAGTAGGCTAATTTGATGTGGGGGGGCGTTGCTATTTATAGTGTTATCCCTTGGTACTAGTAGGATTCGTGTGTATGAGGGTTGATCCTTGATCCCTTCTAATCGAGGAGACCCAAAACTATTTTCAAGAAAACTTACATGGATTTTTCTTACTTAATTTGAGGTTCTGAATATTATGATTCCTAAAATTCTATTAATGCATGGATAGTGTTTATTTGATGATTTTAATATGATTTAAATCATTATATAAGGATTTACTTTGAATTTATGAAGTTATAAATATGCATGTTCTCTTTTTGAATGATTTATGCATGAGAGATTACACTATGGATTTAAATATGGAAGAAATTATGTTTTCACTTCAACTTCGTAATACAAATGTTGATTTTAAATAGAGTCTTAATTACCTATGTCATTTCCTCATTTTTCATAGCATATGCATTCATGTACATAATTTTTTTTTTAAAAAAAATTATGTAATGGATAAGCTCAATTTCATTTTATGATATGTTTTTGATAAAAGGTTGGTTTGACAATATTGTAATCACATATATGTCCTTGATTTTGGCTCTTTAAGCATATTGGGTGCTTGCACCATTTTGTATATGAATGGGCTATTCCTATGTATGAGTATTATGACTATGAAATTATGATCTTGGCAGTTGAACTTAAGTATGAATTATTATGAATAGTGTTTGGCTTTTAAGCCCAATTGTGCATTGGAATGATTTGAAAATGAGTATTGCCTCTTTGAAATATGTGCATGCAGATTATGACTATTCTTGCGGGATGACGACTTAACTTGTTGTATTGGGGGTCTTGGGGTAGTTTTGGCTACTTGCATAGCATGTTTCTAATGAGTATAGAACCCGTAAGGTTGTAATATGATGGGTAGGGATAGTCGATCTATTTGGTTAACTAAAATGGGTTAGTCACTACTCTAAGATTGATCTTTGGTTCTGGTTTTGTCCCCAAGTGAGGATGAGGGTAGGTGATATCCCTAAGTGTCCTTTTCAGACTAGGAGTGAGCATTTTGAATATTGGTGGAGTTGTTTGGTTGGCTTGTGCACCGATTGTATCTATTGGGTTTCATGAATAGGCTCTTAAAACCCTACCTTGATATACTTATGGCAGTGTCTAGTGATGAGGTGTTGACTTACTTAGAGCTTGTGAATCATTTGGGAATAGTGTTGCAAGTCTTGGAGGATGAGAGGTTGTTTGCTAAATATGATAGGTATGCATTGTGGATAGATAGTAAGAGGTGGTTAGAATTTTTTAAGGATTATGGATGAGTGTGCATTATTTTTCCCCAGTAAGGATAATGTTACGGTTGGTGTTCTAGGTAGCCTAACATATGTGGATAATGGTGGCAAGGAGGAGACTAGTGGGGTTCATTGGTTGGCTAGGTTGCAAGTAAGTGGGGGTGGGGGGTGGGAATGGAGAATGGTAGTACAGTGACCTTGGCAGTTCCAAATCTTCTTGGGTTAAGAGGTCTAGATTAGGCAAGGCCTTGATTTTGCCCTATTAGAGTTGGAAGTTTTAGGTGAGAGAATGATAGAGTGTAGGTTGACTCACAAGGGGGAGATAGTGGCTATGGTACTGAGTGAGTTAGGTGTATTTAAGATTGACAATTGAGTTGAGGATTGTGAGTCCTTATAAGGTGTAGAGGGAGGTTGGTAAAGTAGTTTAAGTTTGGGGATTGCCTTTGGGTGTAGATATGGTTCGTCTAGTTCTTCATGCTTCTAGGTGAACGGGACGTGTTAATGACTCTAATGTTATAGAACTCTTTGAGTTGCCGGTGAGATGGAGGATAAGTTGGCTTAGAAGGAGGTCCCGGTAGAGGTGTTGGGTGGATGAGTGGAGAGGTTGATTAATAGGGATGTGGTGTTCATTAAGGCCCTTTGGGAAGAGTCGTCTATTCGTATGTGTCTCTTGGGGAGCCAGTGTGGGCATGGAGAAGCAATATTCGTATTTCTTTCATTCTATTGAAGCTTATGATAACACGTCAAGTACTCCTATTTTATGATTTCAAGTCTTGCATTTCAGCCCCCTATGTCATTCATATGCATTCATGTTTAAGTTAACAAGTTTATGATGATTTTACACCTATGTTGAGATTTTGAAAATGGTATTTTAAATATAATGTTGTATTCTTGTTGGGGCTGATTTGTTCATGATTACTCTTCTCATGTAAGTTTCTTTTACATTTGGGGATGAATGTTCCCAAGGGGGAGATATTGTAACAACCCAAAAAAAGTGTCCGAAAATATAACTCAGAAGTGCCCAGAATCGTAATTTCCATATATCTAAAAATCAATTTGTTATTTCAAAAAGTCAACTTTATATTCTTGTTCAGGGGTCAAATTGAGTGGGAAATGGGTCTAACCCGAATTTTCGGGTAGCCCACAACCTATCAAGTTAAAGTCCTTTGAATTAGCCTTCCAACGCACTTGGTTTCACCTCATTCCGAGTTCGGATGAAGGATTTATGCTTATTTTTGTAGAACTCGTTTGTGCAAAAAATGCAAATTCCACTGGGGTTTTTGCGTCACCTCCGCGACGCGCCTCTGTTGATTTTGTTGCCTGTTTTAATTATTTTGATCCAAGACTTATACATCTTGGGCCTAAGGGTTTCCACACTTGAAAATACATATACATAGCCTTATTTCATCCTCATATCATCCTTAGCATTCTCCAATATCCTCTCAAACATTTCGACTCATATTTCACCCTAAATTTAAGTTCTAAACTCAAGACCAATCTTAAGGATTTCATCAAGTATCTTATTCAAGATTCAAGTCTCCTTTTTCAATCTCTTTCAAGGGTTCTCCAAAGCTAAGGTATGTGGTGTTGAACCATTGGGTCCTTCCATCCATAGTGCCGAAGCATCTTTTTTACTAATATTGCATTATTTAAAGTTGATTTTACATGTGGGTCATGTGTATTGAGAAATTTACAGCACAATGATTTTAATTCATGAAAGTATGGTTGTTTTAGCATGTTTTGAGCTTTAAATCTTGGATCTAATGTAAGATTTGATAAGGGGTTTTGATGTGGATGCCTTGAGGGTGTTGCAAGGTGTTGACTGGTGGTTTTACAATAGATTTTCTTACATGATTTTATCTTTAAATTGCATGGTATTTTACCCCCATTTAATACCCTCCAAATGTTTGATAAAATGTCCGGCTAGAATTTCTTGAGAAATTGAAGGTCCGATACATGTCTTAGGAGTTTCATGGTGTTATGATGATTATATGATGATGAAATAATGATGGAATGATGATGATATGATGGTATACATATGATGTATAATAATGAGAGGAAATGTAGGTATATGATGACTTTGTGATGATGAAAGTATGTTGTACATGTATTGAATTCATGAAAAGTATCTATAATGTTGCAAGTTGATTGCCTTGTTGAGGAGGTACCAAGCTCAATCACCTTGTTGAGAGGGTGCCAAGTCTCAATCACCTTGACGAGGGGGAGTCAAGCCTCAGATGCCTTATTGAGGGGGTATCGAGCCTCAATCACCGTTCAAGGAATGGTGTGCCTTGGAGTTGGGAAGTAGTTCACTTGGTCTATTCTTCACATATGATATCCTATATGAACATAAGTTATCTAAGCATGTTTTACTTATGAATTTAACATACATGTCATTCTACTGTACTATGTCTATTGTCTATTGTATGCATTTTGATTATGAAGCCTATCTATTGTTGCATTCCATCCCACATATTTAGCACATTTAAATACACTAACACATACTCTATGCCTACATGATATTACCATGTAGGAACCATAACTCCTATTGATTCTTCTTGTGGCTAGATGAATTGTTCAAGTTAACCTTCGGTGAGTCCTCCATTCCGAGGACAATGACTATTCTCTTATACTATGTTCTAAGACTATCTTCCTTTTATGTATGAATTAACTATGAGGGTGATCCTGATTGCTTGTCTTATCTCCCGCTCTTATCTATGTTGTAGAGGTGTTGTTGGACATGTTTTGTATTACGCTTGAGGTTTGACTCACTTATGATATTCAAGCTATTTAAGTATAAATCTCTCTCTCTCTCTCTCCCTTATTCCCAATTCTCCTTGTTTATATTTCTTACATTGTTTTACATGGCTTCCACCACCAAGTATGTGTAATGATATGCTATGACGCTTATTTGGGGTCCCTTCGGGTTCCCCATTCGCCGGTTATGTCTAGGCCCTAGGCTTGGGTCCTGACACAATTAGTCCTTCCCATTGTGCTATGATCCTTTTACCTTATTTAATTTGGATAAGTTCTTACATATTTTGATTGATTTTGTTGCCATTTCCAATCCATCCTCCTCCTTTATTTGAAATAGAATATTCTAGTGCTTTTATTTATGGTAAAGTATAACGTGATTGATCCAATTTCTTTATTTGATTAATGTTTAATTATTTTAGGTAGGTGTTAACTTGTTGAAAAGATTTTTATCATCTTATTTTAATTTGGTCAAATTTGTTATTTATGGCTAATTTTATTTGATTGATTCTCCTTGTTTGATTAAGGAAAAGATTTCTCATAATCCCCTTTGAATTGATTCTCTTTCCTTCTATTTATTTTTCTACTTGCTATATAATGTGGCCTTGAATTTATACGATTTTAGAAGTTGAACTTTATTTGTGAACGTTGTACTTGTATATAATGTAGAACTTGAACTTTAATTTAGGATTTGTTAAGATTATGATTTTAGTAGTGTTTAACTTGAACTTAGATTAAAATTGAAACTTGAAGAATTTTAAGTTGTGAACTTTATAGTTGAATATAATATAAAAATTAAACTTTAGAATTTTTTTAAAGTTGAACTTAGATTTAGTTTTGAACTTGAACTTTGGGATTTTAGAACTTAGCTTGAACTTCAAGTTGTGAATTTTGTTTAGATATAATTTAAAACTTGAACTCTAGTAGTCTTTGTACTTAATTAAGTTGAACTTTAGGAGTGTTTAACTTATTGTTAGATTTAGTTTGGAGAAGTTGAATATTTAAATGAGATGTGAACTTTGAATTGAAGTTTAATATAATATAAAGTTAGGATTTCTTAAGTTTGAATGAGATGTGAACTTAAAGTTAGGATATTTTAAAGTTAGGATTTCTTAAG
>JAABOM020059601.1:0-12652 GCA_011800125.2 Solanum clarkiae
CCCATTGCTAGCCTTGTCGCATCCTGATCCCACTCTTTTAACTTCAACTTATATATGATTAATTTATTATTTATTTAGTCTCTCACATTATATTTGACATCATATTAATTAAAGTGGAGTATATTTTACTAATAATTCATTTTGCTATGTGAAATATTATAATTCATGAGAGATGACGAAAATATTACTTATTAGTGGATCTTTCATAATATTAGATGTCTTATCATTACAGATTGCCTTTTATTGTTCGTAACTCCCCATTAGTTATTTTTATAAAACTTTTGGTAGTTTGATATTTTACTATATGCTAGTCTCTTGATCATTACATTAGGTTCTTCTTTGTACTTCTATATTGCCTAGAACCTTTAGACATATGATTTGGAAGTGATCAGGTTAATTCTTCTATTCTTCTTGTCCTTATTTTATTTAATTATTTCTTTTTATTTTGGATTAGATTTCTCTTTATGTTGATATTACTCACATACTTTAAGTATTTTGTGGAGAGCAACCAGGTCAGTCTCCTTTTCTTTTGTCATTAATACTATTAACTTTATTTTATTTGACGACATGAGAATATGCTTGCTTGGTTGAATTCATAGATTTTCTGGCTTGAGTAGTTTGTTTCTTATTATAATACGTAGAAATCTCATAACTAATCTTTTTCTTTTTTGTAACTTGTTTAGGATATAGATTTTGTAAGTGATAGCTTTTCCTAAATCTTGAGGAACTATATTTTCAATATGTGATAGTAAATAAAACATATATGATTTATTTTTGAGTGTATAATAAATTATTTTATTTCATGTTTCCTTTTAGTTTTATTTAGTTTACTTGAAAATTATCTTTTCATTTATTTATCTTATTATATGGCATGTAACTTTTTCGCTTTAGAATGTTATAACAATGAACTTTTTTATGCTAATCATGTACCTATCTTTATTGTTCTAATTATATGTGAAAACATTTATGTTTAATATTTTATGCCTAAAGATTTGACTATTTCATTGACCTTTATTTTAATTTTTCACAAGATTTGACTATTTCATTGACCTTCATTTTAATTTTCACCCCCACATAAAATGTGAGATACAATCGGGACCGACATTTGTGTACCTCGAAGGGTGCCTAGCACCTTCCCTTCGAGGTAATTTGAACCCTTATCCGTTCTCTGGTGACTTAGGTTTAGATTAGTTGTAGAATAGAATGGTGTCCTAATGCACCTTAAATTTATTAAGTGGCGACTCTTCCTTAGTTTTCAATTTTTCAAAAATTCCAAAAGGGTCATGCCATGACGTCGTCCAGGTTTCTGTCTCTTCGCGGGAAAAAATAGTGCATGACAACCATCTGAACTGTTGATTGAGCTATTTGATTAACACAAAGTGTTTCTTAACTTTCTGTTTTATATTAGCAACGTCAAACTTAATTTCCCTCAAACTCTTATCTTGTGCATCCGCCCTTTTTAACAACTGGTCAAGCATTTCCTCGAATCTTGGATTCCAAGTTCCCATCTCACAATTGTAGAGGGGCACGTAGAGACTAACCCTGTTGCTGTCCTTGCGGCCCCCATCCTTGGTGTGGTGGCTTGCATGTCCCCTGTCTTGGTTAGCTCTTGCATCTGCTTCATTGGCATCTCCAAATTGGTTGTGATTTGAGCAAGCATCGTAAGGATCTCTGTATTTATTTTTGCTTGGTCAGAGCTCATACCAGCAGTACCCACATGGTTTGTTGGATATCTATTCATGGCTTCCCACATGTGGTTTGCCTTCGCCACCACATCTAGATGTTTAATAATTTCTGCGAACGGTTGGTCCGCGAATAACCCTCCCAAGAGGGTATCAACACATGCTCGACTATTTTCTTCTAAAGCTCGATAGAGTCTTTCCACAAGGATATTCTCCACAATTTTATAGTCTGGTGCACTCTTCAAGCATCTATTAAACTACTCCCATGTGGCAAGGTATGAATAGCCAGGAAGTTTCTCAAAGTTGTTGATTTCGTCCTCCAACTTGAGCCTTTTTTGTTTAAAGAAGTGCCTAGCTATGAATCCCCTCTGTAATTCTACACAACTGGTAATCGAACCCCACGGGAGCTTAGATAGCCATAATGTTGCATTGCTCGTAAGAGACAATGGGAAGAAGTCACGGTCCAAGCCTGGTGCCTAGACGTGACACGACGAGTAGGAACCCGAAGGGACCGAAACAAGTCTCTTAGCATATCAATCACAAATCCTTGGTCACGGAAGCAAAGTAAAAAAAATCAAGAGAGTATAAATAAGGATAAAGTGACTAAGGCAGGTTTTAGATAACCATAAACAAACAAGAGTCAAGAATATGGCATAATTACATTACTTGTCCAACAACACCTCTAACATAGATAGGGCGGGGGCCAAGAAACTTTCTGGGCTTACCCTCATAGTATCAAGAGTTCAACATAAAGAAATAACATAAGCAACAATAGCATAACTTGTGTCCCTGAACTTGAGGACTCACCAAAGCTTATCTTCAAGATGTCCAAAAATTAACCATGTGGAGGATAATCATGAGGAGCTCCGGTTCCTACATGATAACATCATGTTGCCATAGAGTATGCATTAATATGTTTGAATATACTAAGTATGTAGGATGCAATATAACAAGAGATGGACAACATAGTCAAAATGCATAAATGTAGCCAATGGATAAGTATATCTACAATATGGCATGCATGATCAATGTTTGAAGTAAAACATGCTTATATAGAACATGTTACATGTGTAGGAAGAGACCATCATAATAGACCAAGCAACTAGTACTTGTAATCCAAGTCCTACCACCCCCTTAGAAGGTGATTGAGGTATCTACCCTTCAATTGGTAGTATGGGCTCACCAATCCTCGACAAGGCAATTGAAGTATCTACCCCCCAACATGATAGTACGAGCTTAATACCCCCACAACAAGGTGATTGAGGCTTAACACCCCCTCAACAAGGTGGTTGGTCTTAGCACCCCCCCTGGCTAGGTGTGGTCAACTTGCAATACCAATAGATATTTTACATAAATTCAACACATACATACATTCCTTTCATCATCATAAAGTCACTTGACTTATAGGCCATGCAATAGATAATCAATAGCTCAAGAATTCGTAGCCAGATATTTTATCAAACACTTGGCAGGTGTGTAATGCTAGTTCAAAATCATGCATTTAAAGAGTGAAATCATATGAGGAAACTTAATGTAAATCAACCCAACAATACTTGGTAACACCCTCATGCAAGATACATTGAAACCCTTCATCAAATCTCATAGTAGATCATAGATTCATAGCTCAAAACATGCTTAAAAAGTCAACATTTTATGAAACCCCAACATAGTTTATAATCAAATTTATATTAAGAGATACCCATGGATAAATCAACTTGAAAACATGCAATTTACATAAAAAAGAAGGTTGGGCACTATAGGTTAAAGAAACCAATGGTTGAAACCATATACCTCAAATTTGGAGATTTTCTTGAAGAAGGTTTGAATGAGAAAGCTTGAATGAATTTCTTGAGAGCTGGAGATGAGTTTGGGACACTTGAATTTAGATGAAATATTTGGCTAAGTGTTAGAGAGGGTTTTGGGAATGTCTTGAATGATATGCAGTTGAAATATGATTAAGTATAGGTGTTTTTACACATAGGAAGGTTTAGGCCACAAATCTGAATGCCTTGGACTTAAACAGGAAAACCTGATAACAAAATACACAGGTTCGTGCCATGGTCACATCGCGCGAGGGGCGCGGAACCTATTATTTTGTGAAATTTTTGTAAAAGAAAATTTTTCTACGGTTGCTCTAAAATCAGGGTTATACCTATTTTCCACTCAATTTTCCCCCTGATTACGAATATAAAGTCAGATTTTCAATGTCACGCATGGATTTTGAGAAATATGAAAATTACAATTATGGGCATTTTCGAGGCACTTTTTGGGGCACTTTTTGGGGCGTTTCAATATCTTCCCCTTTGGGAATATTCATCTTCGAATGTTGAAGAAATGTATATAAGAGACATAATCAAGATAATTTCAGCCCAACATGTGAATGCAACAATTCATTTAAACATCATTTTGAAAATCTCAACATAAGCATCAAAAATCACTATAAACTTGCCAGCATAATCATCATTGCATGCAAATGACATAAGGGCTGAAACTTAAGACATGAAATCATATAAGAGACTTAAATTAATACCTTAGGCTTGAGTAGAATGGAAAAGATAGGGATAGCACTTTTTCATGTCTGGCTCGGTTTCCCATGTGACACTTTCGACTTGTTGGTTTCTCCTAAGAATCTTGATGGAAGCTACATCCTTGTTTCTTAACCTCTTCACTTGTCTATCCAAAATTTCCACCGGGAACTCTTCATAAGTCAAATTATCTTCAACAACACCCACAACATCTAAAGGCACCATAGCACTTGGGAAACCCATACCCTTTCTCAAAATAGACACACGGAAGACTGGATGGACCATGTTCATATCATTGCGTAACTACAACTCATAGTCTACCTTACCAATGCTCCTTAACACTATATAAGGGCCCATAAATCTTGTACTCAATTTACTTTTTTTACCAAAATGAACCGCACCTTTCATGGGTGAGACCTTCAAATAGACCTACTCACCAATCTTAAATTCAAGATCCCTTCTTCTCACATCGACATTGGATTTTGGTCTACTTTGGGCTGTTTTCAATCTTTCCCTTATCATCCTCATCTTCGCCATGGCCTCCATAACTACATCTGGGCCTAACAAAGCCATCTCCCCCACCTCAAAACATCTAACCAGGGACCTATAACATCTACCATAGAGAGCCTCAAAAGGAGCCATACAAATGCTTGAATGATAACTATTGCTATAAGCAAACTCAATTAGTGGAAGGTGTTCATCCCAACTATCATTAAACTCCAAAATACAAGCCCTAAGAATATCCTCAAGAGTTTGGATAGTTCTTTCAACTTGGCTATTTGTTTGAGGGTGAAAGGTTATACAAAGATTTACCTTTGTACGAGGACCTCTTTAGAAGGACCTCCAAAAGTGATAAGTGAATTGAGCACCAGGATCCGATATGATAGATAAAGGCAACCAATATAATATAACAAACTCATGAATGTACAATCTATCATAATCTTTGGCACCATAAGTAGTTTTGACCGATAGAAAATGAGCCGACTTTGTCATTTTATCAACCGCAACCCAAAATATAATCAAAATGCCTTCTAGTCTGAAATTACCCCAAAAAGTGCCCAAAAACGTGTCTTGGAATGCCTGGAATTTAATTTCCATATATATAAAACTCCATTTGTTATTCCAAAAATCTTAATTCATATTCGTGATCGGGGGGTCAAAATAAGGTAAAAAAGGGTCTAACCCCGATTTAAGAGCGAAAGATTAGTGATTATAAAATTTTAACTGACGATTTGTAGTGAACTATTAGCAATGCTTCTGTAATGCGCCTTTGGCACACTTTAGTACAACTACCTCTTCGCGTCCACTCCTTTTCGCGGAGATGTGCTTTTTGCCTGGCAGTTTTCTTGTGTGGCCCAAAATGCTCTAAGTGCTGGGCCCAAGTTTCCCCAAATGTGTTTTTATCATACTTTGTCAAATTTCACCCTTATATCATCCTAAACATTCCCCAATACTCCACAAAATACCTAGCCATATTTTCACTCCAAAATTCGAGACTCAAAACCCTCATCCGGATTTAAGGATTTTCTTCAAGCTTCAAGTCTCAACTGTCAACCTTTAGCAAGAACTTCACCAAAGCTAAGTCATGTGGTGTTGAACCATTGGATATTTACACCCATGGTGCCCAAGCCTCCTTTTTACTAATATGACATGATTTAAAGTTGATTTTACATGTGAGTCTTGTATAAAGAAATTTACTGTACAATGATTTTAGTTCGTGAAAGTATGGTTATTTTAGCATGTCTTAAGCTCTAAATCTTGGATCTAATGTTGGATTTGATGAGGGGTTTTGATGTGCATGTCTTGGGGGTGTTTCAAGGTGTTGATATATGGTTTAACTACAAATTTTCTTGCATGATTTCATCTCTAAATTGTGTGGTCTTTTACCCCCATTACACACCCCAAGGTATTTGATAAAATGTCTGATTATGGTTTCTTGAGCAATTGAAGGTCCAAAGCCTGAGATATGTTATGAATGATGTTATGATAATGAAATGAGCTTATTTACATGATATATATATTCTATATAATGTGTAGCATTAGTCCATGCACGGTCTGGGGGTGTAGGAGCCTCGATAACCATGTGAGGGATATGTATCTTGCCACCAGGGTGTCCACGTGTGTAGGACATCAACCATGTGAGAGGTATGTACCTTGCCACCTGGGTGTCTAGGTGTGAATGGCATCAACCATGTGAGGGGTATATACCTTGCCACCAAGGTGTCCAGGTGTGAATGGCATCTCCCAACCATAGTTGGGATTCTAGCTTGGTCTCTTCTACACATATGATATCTTATATGAGCATGAGTTATTGAAAGCAGGTTTTACTTATTCATTGATCATACATGCCATATTGTTATACTATGCCTATTGTCTAATGTATACATTTGAGTATGATGTCTATCTATTATTGCATTGCACCCCACATACTTAGTACATTCAAACATACGAACGCGTACTCATTCCTACATGATTTCACCATGTAGGGTACGGTTCTCATGTTGATCATCCTCTTCCTCCATGTGGCTAGTTGGTGCTATTCCAACTTGTTAGTGAGTCCTCCATTTCAGGGACCTTAGTTTATGATTGCAGTTATCTATGTATTGAGATACTTTCTTATGTTCTATTTTAACTATGAGGGTGAGCCTTGTTACTTTATCTATGTATTGGTCCCCGATGATGTTACTAGTATGTTAAAAATCTTTGACTTTGATATGTATGCTTTGATTGATCCGGGTGCCACACTTTCCTTTGTTACTCCTCTTGTTGCTAAAAAGTTCCATGTTGTTCCCGAGTTGTTGCATTAGTCATATGAAGTGTCTACTCCTATTGGTGCCTCTATTGTTGCTAGGAAAGTTTATAGGAGTTGTCCTATTTGCATTTTGACTAAGTTGTTTCCTTGTGATCTTGTTGAATTAGACATGGTAGACTTTGATGTCATTCTTGGGATGATTTGGTTGCATGCATACTATGCCTTTATTGATTGTAGAACCCATAGAGTAAAGTTTCAATTTCCAAATGAACCCGTCCTTGAGTGGGAAAGTCAGGATGTGGTGGTCAAGGGTAGATTCATTTCATGCATTAAAACCCATAAGTTGATTTCCAAAGGGTGTTTGTATTATCTTGTGAGGGTTAAAGATGTGGATTCTAGGGTCCCTTCTATTAAGTCCGTCCCCATTGTAAATGAGTTTCTTAATGTCTTCCCAAATGACCTTCCCGGTATCCCTTTAGGGAGACAGACTTTGGCATAGATCTTCTTCCTGTTATTCAACCTATCTCCATTCCCTCTTACCATATGGCCCCAACAGAGTTGAAGGAGTTGAAAGAGCAATTGAAAGATTTTTTGGGAAAGGGATTTATTAGACCTAGTCAATCACCTTGGGGTGCTCCGATGTTGTTTGTGAAAAAGAAGGATGGGTCACTTAGAATGTGCATTGATTACCGGCAACTCAATAGAGTCACTATAAAGAATAGATATCCTCTTACAAGAATTGATGATTTGTTTGACCAATTGCAAGGGGCTAGCTTCTTCTCTAAGATTGACCTTCGGTCCGGGTATCATCAAGTGAGGGTAAGGGAATGTAATATTCCCAAGACGGCCTTCCAGACTAGATACAGGTTTTATAAATTGCTGCTGATGTCCTTTGGGTTGACTAATGCACTGACCATCTTCATGGACCTAATGAATAGGAACTTCAAACCCTACCTTGATTAATTTGTTGTGGTCTTCATTAATGATATATTGATCTAATCATATAGTAGGGAGGAGCATTTGGACCATTGAGGGTTGTGTTGCAAAGATTGAGGGAGGAGAGATTTTATGCTAAATATGAGAAGTGTGAATTTTGGTTGAAGTAGGTTGCATTCTTGGGTCATATGGTGTCGGGGGATGGCATTAAAGTGGATCCTAAGAAGATCGATATGAATAGGAATTGGCTTAGACTATTGACCCCATCGGATATTAGGAGTTTATTAGGCCTTGCGGGTTACTAGAAAAGATTTGTGAATGAGTTCTCCTCCATTGCTTCCCCTATGACAAAATTGACTCAAAAGAAGGTCAAGTTTGAGTGGACGGATGAATGTGAGAAAAGCTTCCAAACATTGATAGATAGACTTGTTTCCGCTGCTATATTGTTACTACCACATGGTCTTGAGGGTTTTGTTGTGTATTGTGCTGCATCTAGAGTTGGTTTGGGTTGTGTGCTAATGCAAAATGGTAAGGTCATAGCCTATGTTTCTAGGCAACTCAAAGTGCATGAAAGGAACTACCCTACCCGTGATCTTAAATTAGCTGCCGTGATGTTTGCATTAAAGATTTGGCGTCATTATTTCTATGGGGTGCATGTTGATGTCTTCACAGATTATAAGAGCCTTCAGTATATCTTCACATAAAAATATCTCAACTTGAGACAAATAAGGTGACGAGAACTTCTTAAAGATTATGACATGATTATGCATTACATCTGGGTAAGGCAAATGTTGTGGCGGATACTTTGAGTTGGCTGTCTATGGGTAGCCAAGATCATGTAGATAGTGGTGACATGGAGATTGCTAGGGAGGTGCATAGATTGCCTGGATTAGGGGATAGCTTGGAAGTTATGGGTAATGGTGTAGTTGTTGTTGATGGTTCTAAATACTCCTTGGTTGATGAGGTGATAACAGAACAAGACCTAGACTAATCCTTGCTTGAATTGAAGGCCTTGATAAAAGACCGCAAAATAGAGGTTTTCTCCCAAGGGGGAGATGGGGCCCTTAGATACCAAAGTAGATTGTGTGTGCTATGTGTTGATGGTTTGGGGGAGAGAATTCTTGATGAAGCCCATAATTTCTCTTATTCTATCAACTCTGGCTCCACCAAAATGTATAAAGACTTGAAAGGTGTGTATTGGTGGGGAGGTAAGAAGAGGGACATTGCTAAATTTGTTTCCAGTTGCCATAGTTGCTAACAAGTCAAGGCTGAACATCAAAGGCCAGGTGGCCTAACCCAAGACATAGAGATTCCTACTTGGAAGTGGGAGGTAATTAATATGGATTTTGTGGTTGGGTTGCCCAATACGAGGAAAGGTTTTGATTCGATATGGTGGTGGTTGATAGGATGAAGAAGTCGACTCACTTTCTTCCAATTAAGACTACATATAGGGCTGAAGAGTATGCAAGTTTGTCATCCTTGAGTCAGTGAGGTTATATGGATTTCCTTTATCCATCATATTGGATTGGGTTGCACAATTTACTTCATACTTTTAGAGGTCTATTCAAAGGGGTCTTGGTACAAAAGTTTATCTTAGTACGACCTTCCACCCTCAAACAGAAGGCCAAGTCAAAAGGATAATTCGAACACTTGAGGATATGCTTAGGGCTTGTGTCTTTGAAATTAAAGGTAGTTAGGATGATCATCTTCCATTGATTGAGTTTGCCTACAATAATATCTATCATTCTAGCATTGGTATGGCTCCTTTTGAGGTTCTTTATGGGAGACGTTGTAGATCACCAATGGATTAATTTGAGGTTGGAGAGGTGGCTGTATTGGGGCCGAATCTGGTTATGGATGCTCTTGAGAAGGTTAGGATGATTAGGGAAAGGTTTAGAACATCCCAAAGTTGAAAAAAAATCCTATGCCGATGTAAGAAGAAGAGACCTAGAATTCCAAGTGGGTGATTCGGTCTATTTGAAAGTTTCTCCAATGAAAGGTGTGGTCTATTTTGGTAAAAAAGGGAAGTTGAGTCCAAGGTATATTGGTCCTTATGAGGTGATAGAGAGTATTGGAAAGGTAGCTTATGAGTTGGAGTTGTCTTCCATGTGTCTATGTTCAGGAAATGTGTGGGTGACCCAAATGCTATTGTACCATTGGATGTTGTGGGAGTTGTTGAAGACAATTTATCATATAAAGAGGTTCCGGTAGAAATTTTGGATAGGAAAGTGACGAGGTTGAGAAACAAGGATGTGGCTTCCATTAAGGTCCTTTGGAGGAATCAACAAGGTGAAAGTGCCCATAGGAAGCCGAAGCAGACATGCAAAAGTGATATCCTTATCTCTTCCACCCAAGGTTGAGATATGTGGGTTTCAATCATTGTGTACTTTAACCCAAGGTGCCAAACCTTCCTTTTTACATAAAGTGTATTTTTTTAAGTTGATTTACTTATGGGCTTTACTTAGTATGAATTTGATATGCACTATGTTGGGGTTTCATAAAATTGTGACTGTTTAAGCATGTTTTGATGTATCAATTTATCATCCGTTATGTGATTTGATGAGGGGTTTTGATGTATATTGTCTGAGGGTATCACCAAGTATTGGTGTATGGATTTACTTCAAGTTTTCTTGTGTGATTTCATTCTTGAATTGCATAGTTTTATACTAGTATTACACCCGCCAAGTGTTGGATAAAATGTCTGGTTTTGGATTCCTGAGTTATTGATGATCCATTGCATGACCTATGACTTGAATGACTTTATGATGATGAAAGAAAGATATATATATATATATTTGTTGATTTCATGAAAAATATCGATAGTGTTGCAAGTTGACCACACTTTGTTGAGGGAGTGCTATACCTCAATTACCATGGATGGTAGGGTTTGACAACCATACACCATTTTGAGGGGTTGATACCTCAAACACCATGGGTGGTAGGATATGATAACCATCGACCAATTGGGGGTTGATACCTCAAACACCATGGGTGGTAGGGTATGACAACCATCGACCAATTGGGGGGTTCATACCTCAATCACCCTAGATGATAGGGTGTGAGAACTATATAGAAATTGAGGGGTTGTTACCTCACTAACAACTCCAAGGGGGTGGTAGGCCTTGGACTCTATAATGACGGTCTCTTACTACACATGTCATAAGTTTTATATAAGCATGTTTTACTTCAAGCATCATTTATATATGTCATGTTGCTAATTTACTATCTCTTGCTTATGATTATGCTGCCTATCTCATGTTGCATTACATCCTACATACTTAGTACATTCAAATGTACTAACACATACTCTATGCATACGTGATGTTACCATGTCGAAATCGGAGCTCCTCACGATCATCCCATTCGTGGCCTATTTTGACATCTTGAAGATAGCTTGTCGTGAGTCCTCAAGTTTAGGGATATTAGCCTTTCTCTCTCTTACTTATTTCCTTATAATGAAAACTTTGATACTAAAAGAGTGATCTCAGAAAGTTTATCTTTGCCCCCGCCCAATCTATGTTAGAGGTGTTATTGGACAAGTGATGTAATTACATTTGAGCCGTGACTCTTTATGATTTTGTACTATTAATCTCTTCACTTAGTCTCTATCTTTAATTGTATTCTCTTGATGTAGTTTACTTTGCTTCCACGACCAAGGATAGGTAAATGATATGCTAAGAGGCTTGTTTGGAGACCTCTCATGTTCCCATTTATCGTGTCACATCTAAACCCTAGGTTCGGCTCGTGATAGTTGGGTGGTATGAAGAGAAATATTGCTAAGTTCTTTCGATTACCATTATTGCCAACAAGTTAAAACGAGCATCAAAGGTTCGGTGGCCAAGCCCAAGATAGAGAGATTCACACCTGGAAGTGGTAGGAAATTAACGTAGATTTTGTCCGACAAACACCTCTAAAGACCTCAAATAAGATTAAGGGGAAAAAGGCTAGGAGATAGCTTGCAAAACATAATCAATAAGGGCCAAGGACTCACAACTCATAATATAGTACATAACTTGTCTGACAAACACCTCTAAATATATCGATAGAGTTGGGGCCAAGACAAAGTAACAGGGCTCACCCTCATAGTCAAAATAGAACATAAGAAAGTGTCTCAATACGTAGATAATAGCAATCACAGACTAAGGTCCGAGAAGTAGAGGACTCACAACAAGCTTAGAATAGCACCAACTAGCCACGTGGAGAAGGAGGATGATCAACTTGAGCACCAGTCCCTACATGGTGATATCATGCAGGCAAGAGTATGTGTTAGTAAGTTTAAATGTACTAAGTATGTGGGGTGTAATCCAATAATAGATAGATATCATACACAAAATGCATACATTAGACAATAGGCATAGTATAACAATATGGCATGTATGATCAATGCATAAGTAAAACATGCTTTCAGTAATTCATGCTCATATAAAAAATAATATGTGTAGAAGAGACCAAGCTAGAATCCTAACTATTGTTGGGAGATATCCATTCACACCTGGACATCCTGGTGGCAAGGTACATACCTTCACATGGTTGATGCCATTCACACTTGGATACCTTGGTGGCAAGGTACATACCACTCACATGGTTGATGCTATTCATACCTTGAAATCCTAGTGGAAAGGTACATACCCCTCACATGGTCGATGTCATTCACACTTGGACACCCTGGTTGTAAGGTACATACCCCTCATATAGTTATCCGGGCTCCTATACCCCCGAACCGGACATTATCTAGTGCAATACATTATATAGAACAT
>JAABOM020059602.1:0-12651 GCA_011800125.2 Solanum clarkiae
CCAAATTACCATAGACAACATAACCCTAATTGGGAATTATCATGCAGGACGATAACTTAGGTTCTTCCAGCCCTCTTGTGAAGGTGAAGGTCAAATTTCACCATAGAGCTTGGTCGGCAACCATGGTGTACCAATTAACCATTACCTATTATCCCAGTCAACCACCCCTTGATCAGGTTCGGTTGATTAGACGAGAACACATCAATTGAATCCTGTCATTTACTTCCCTTTTCTTATTCGTCACTACCTTTTTCGGAATCGTGATAGCAGGCGAGTTTTGGTGTTGGCCACCACCAAACAACAATAAAGATGAAGGAAAATAAATGATAAATGCAAAACCCCAATCAAAGAAATGCACAATGTCTAGGTTATTTCAAGTCAACTACTCATGGTCCCACAACCCCAAGTTGTAGGTGCTTAGCGACTCATGGCTAAGGCAAAATCAACAACAATGAATGTAAAAGACAAAGTTGAGAGTTTACCCAAAACAATGAAGAACAAAAACACCTTCAAGTTGGAAACCAAAATCTTTGATCAATGGAAGATGATACAATGTGATTTTCCAAACCCCGAAGTGGGTCTTCAAATTAAAAATTGAACTCTACACAAAACCTTAGAAATATTCTAAAGAGAATATTCAAAGTGGAATCTCCAAGAAAATCAAGTCTGGAAGTCTTCTTTTAAAACCCTTATCATTAAGTATTTATACTATTTACAATTTCACCCTAAAATTTAAATAGAAAAGATAGCTGGCAGCAGATACGTTCCACAGGTACAACTTGTAGAGTGACCTACGAGTCGTAATTGGGGTCTCAGAGTCAGCACTATGTATTTTCGACTTGACTGTTACGAATCACTATTACGAGTCATTGCTTGGTTTACGACTCGTATGCTTCTCTCGTAGTCTAGGCCTTTAGTTCTTGGTCCAAACTTTTAGCTCACTGTTTCTTGCTACGATCCCACCAATACGAGTCATAGTGAGACCTACGACTCGTAGAGTGGCCTCGTAGGGATGACCTCCACTTAGCAGATTTCTGATTTTTCTCACTGTTTCTTACTACGGTAGAACCTTACGACTCACAGCTTGGGCTATGACTCATAAGATGGATCGTATGTCCTGTAATTTAGCAAAATCTACAATTTTCTCCCAAAATCATGCCAACCTATCTTTTTTGTAATAACATCATAAAAAACACATAAAAACCATAAAAAGTCACATTAAGAACTTGCAAAATCCCTTGTTTTAGGCACAAACTGTGTTGTATTTTAACAACATGTCAACACCCTCAACTTAGAACTGTTTCTTGCACTCAAGCAACAACTCAATCAAAGTAGACAATGAGAAACATATAGCAACTACTCTAATGGCATACACATTAGTTAGCTCCAATTTAGGTACCTAACTCTCAATTTCAAAACTTGATTGAAAAGCTACCAAATAAACCAAGACATGATGATACATCTGACAATCTAACTATGACAAGTGAAGGAGTATCATCAATCCACAGTCACTGAACAAGTCACATGTCAATCATGTAATGCAAATGTACTCACAGAAAAGAATTCCCTATATTATACTCAATCAAAGTTCAGGGACTGTGCAAGCATTCTCACTCTCACAAAAGAGATTCATGCATGATAACTAACACCATAGGCTTGCCCCTATACTCAAACTCTGGACTGTTGACTAGTTAGACTCGGATCACTTTAGGACTTAAAAGGTTCGTAACATAGGCTCGTGGAGCTTTGGTATGACATTTTAGGCAAGTAGTGACTAAAATCTATCCTTGAAACATGTTTTTCAACACTTTTACCTCCACAACTCAACCATTATCATTTTTTCCTCCCTTATTCTTCTTTTTTAAGCTTTTTCAGGTGCTTTCTTTTCCTTTTTTTTCAGCTGTGCCTCATTTTCAAACTCAATTTGCTATTCTTTTCAATCCAAGGCATTTTTCTTTTTCTTTTTATCTCACCCGGCACATGACTCTTTTCTTCATTCTCTCTTTCCTAACTAACATCCCTATTTTCATTACTTTACCACAACAAAGGCCACCCTCAATTTAGACTTTTAGCCTGAGGTGAAGTATACAATATCCATTCCCTAAACTAGAGCCACTTTTGGTAGCCACCCTCAACTTAGGCTTTTTGCCTCAATCAAGGTTCACATGTTCAAGGATAGACCAGGGCCACTATCAAGGTATTTCACAAAACCAGGTTAAGCTAGCTAGGTGTCAAGAAAGAAATGTACATGTAAAGCTCAAACATTTGGAACAAAGGATTAACTATCACATTTGGTAGGTCATTTAGGTAAAAGTGAGCTCACTAAAAGAATAATGGTCTAAGATCCTTTCCCATTCAACCACATCACCAGTCCAATCTTATAGTAATAAGGCAAGTTCTGAGTCAGTACACAATGCAAGAATACTGCAAAATAGGCTTACATACACATTGCATACACAATCAACATGGACTCATAGGTCATGCTTCAAGCTTCTACTTGCCTTCTCTATATCAGAACAAACATTCCAAATAATCATATGCAACATCGCATTGGTAACCAACAATCTCAAAAATTTTGAGGGTAGCGAATTTTCAAAACATTTATAAAATCATTCAAGATTATACACATGCCAAAATATAATAATCACTATATATCTAAAAATTATCTACACTACCTAAACATGCTGGTTCAATAGAAATTAAAAGCATCCACAAGAAAAAAGAAACACAGCAAGAAAACCTTGGGATAAAAAAAGGAGAAGTTATGGACTCGAGGTTACTTAGACTTCACCCTAATCCATAACTTCCCACACCCCACCAAAAGAAAATACTTTGTCCTCAAAGTGCACATATCAAGAAGAGAAACAAGGGGTATACCTTGGGTTGCCTCCCAAGAAGTGCCTGATTTATTTTCGTGGCACGATGGGATGCTCTTTGTTCTCATGCTTCTTCGAGGTCCCAATCTTCCACTATCTTAATTTCCTCCATATCATGTATAGCTTGACCCTTTGGCCATTAACCTTGAAGATTTTACCATCCCTGCTTTCTATCTCGATGGCGCCATGACTAAAAACTCGTACCACTCGGAAAGGTCCCATCCACTTGGATCTGAGCTTCCCGGGAAACCACTTCAACCTAGAGTTGTAAAGCAACACCATGTCTCCTGGAGCAAATTGGTGGTTCTCGATTCTATGATCATGTTGAATTTTCATTCTTTGCTTATACAAGGCAGACCTCTCATATTCTCTTAGCTGGAACTCATCAAGTTCATTAATTTGCATTAGCCTAGATATTGCTACTTCATTCCAATCTAAGTTTAGCTTCTTTAGTGCCCATGGTGCTTTATGCTCAAATTCAACCGACAAGTGACATGCCTTAGTAAATACCAATTGATATGGAGATATACCAATTGGTGTTTTGAAAGCTGTACGGTAGGCCCACAATGCATCATCTAACTTTTAAGACCAATCAATGCAATTCACATTCATAGTTTTGGACAAGATTTGCTTTATCTCTCTATTTGACACTTTCACTTGCCAACTTTTTTGGGGATGATAAGGAGTGTCTACCCGATGCTTTACACTATACCTTTCAAGGAGAGCTTTGAACAATCTGTTGCAAAAATGAGAACCTCCATCACTGATAATTACTCGAGGTGTTCCAAATCTGGTGAAAATGTTTCTTCGAAGGAACCCTGTGATACTCTTACCCTCGTTGTTTTGCAAGGCTATGGCCTCTACCCATTTAGAGATGTAATCTACAGCAACCAAGATATACTTATTCCCATGAGAACTAACAAAAGGTCCCATGAAATCAATACCCAGACATCAAACAACTTGATCACCAAAAGAGGATTAAGAGGAAGTTCTTGTCTTCGTGAGACACCACCCTCCCTTTGACATCTGTCGCAAGACTTGGCATAATCATGAGCATCCTGATGTATAGACGGCCAATAGTATCCACAGTGCAATACCTTATAAGTGGTATGAGCTCCACTGTAATGGACACCCACCAATGATGAGTATCATGCTTCAAGAATACTCATCATTTGTACTTCTGGAATACATCTACGGATGATCCCGTCAGCACACAGACAAAATAGGTATGGTTCATACGTGCATGAATCTATGACGTTGATGGGTATTTAAATTAAGGGGATCTATATCACTCACTAGATAATTAGCATAATCTACAAACCAAGGAATGAGATCATGCAAAGCTGCCAAAACCCTTTCATTAGGAAAGGAATCATCAATATCATGACCACCATCAAATTTCACCATGGCCTCATCCTCTAATCTGGAAAGGTGGTCGGCTACCTAATTTTCTGACCCCTTTCTGTCAATCATATCAAAGTTGAACTCTTACAATAGGAGTACCCATCTAATCAGTCTCGATTTTGCATCCTTTTTAGCCATCAAATATTTGAATGTCACGTGATCTGTGTGCACGATTACCTTGGCTCCTAACAAGTATGACCGAAACTTTTCAAAGGCAAATACTAGTGTGAGCAATTCCTGTTCAGTGACTGTGTAGTTTTTCTGTGCTACATTAAGTGCCTTGCTAGCATAATAGATGGGATGCAAAATCTTGTCCCTGCATTGCCCTAGCACCACACCTAGAGCAGTGCCACTTGCATCACACATTAGTTCAAAGGGTTTCGACCAATCTGGAGCTACTATGATAGGTGTTGAAGTTAACTTCTTCTTGAATTCTTCAAAGGCTTGTCTGCATACGTCATCAAATGCAAATTTGGCATCTTTCTCCAAAAAGGATTGCAAAATCTTGGAAAAATCCTTTATAAAGCAACGATAAAACTCTGATAACCCAAGGAGATCCTAATACCTTTTAAAGAAATCAGTGGTGGGAAGTTTCTCAATAACCTCAATCTTCACTTGTCAACCTCAATGCCATAGCCAGAAATTCTGTGGCCGAGCACAATGCCTTCTTTGACCATGAAGTGACACTTTTTTCAATTCAATACCAAATGGCTCTCAACACATCTTTGCAAAATATCGTGCAAGTGGATCAAGCAATCATCAAAAGATTGTCCTACCACAGTGAAATCATCCATGAATACCTCAGTAGTGCTTTCAACCATGTCCGAGAAAATGGACATCATGCATCTCTGAAATGTTGTCGGAGCATGGCATAACCCAAACGATATTCTCTTAAATGCAAATGTACCATACGTGTAGGTGAATTTTATCTTCTCTTGATCTTCCAGTGCAATGAAAATTTGGTTGTACCCGGAATACCCATCAAGGAAATGGTACCATCCTTTTTCTGCAAGTCTGTCAAACATTTGGTCCATGAATAGCATAGGGAAATGATCTTTCTCTATGGAGGCATTAAGCTTTCTGTAATCCATATATACTCTCCATCCGGTGACTGGTCACATGGGAATCAACTCATTTTTGGCATTAGACACCACTGTGATGCCCTTTTTTTTAGAACACGCTACACAGGACTGACCCATTCACTGTTGGCTATCGGGTAGATTACTCCTGTATCTAACCACTTAATGATTTCTTTTTCGAACAACATCTTGCATTAGAGGATTCAACCGTCTTTGATGTTCGATACTAGGCTTGTAATCTTTAATCAATTGAATTTTGTAAGTGCATATCCCTGGAGGAATATCGACTATATCCGCAATTGTCCATTCAATGGCCCCTTTGAATTGTTTGACAACTGAGACAAGGGCTTCTGCTTGTCCGTCACTCAAATTAGCTGCTATTATAACAGGCAATGTATTGTTCTCCCCTAAGTACGCATATTTCAGATGCACTGGTGATGCCTTCATCTCTAACTTTGGAGGGATTTCTATGGAAGTCCTTATAAGTAGAGTTTCCCTATTGTTCAAATCTAACTCCAACTTGGTGTGGGGCCTAAGGCCAAATGACATGCCGAGGGCATTGACTATCTCTTCATAGTCTGTAATGCTTTTACCATCAAAATTCATCAAAACAGCTGCTAAGGGTTCAACCCCCAGCCGTAACTCAACTGGGACTTCCACTTCATCCTCATCCCCCAGTTCGATCATTGAGACGACCTGGAAATCACAATTTTTTTATCATGATGGCAAACTTGAAACACAACCGCCTCTTCACCAAATCTGAAAGTAAGCAATCCCTTCTCTATGTCAATCAACATGCGACCTGTGGCTAAGAAAGGCCTTCCCAAGATAATAGGAACTGCAAAATCAACGTCACAGTCAAGTATAACAAAATTTGTAGGAAATATAAATTTATCTACCTTTACCAGCACATCGTAAAGTATCCCCACAAACTTCTTGACTGTCCTGTCTGCCATTAGCACCCGTATCTTTGTAGGGATAAGGGTGCCCAAATTGAGCTTTTTGAAGATGGCAAGGGGCGTCAAGTTAATGCTGGCTCCCAGATCACAAAGTGCTTTCGCAAATGCGAGCTCTCTAATAGTACATGGTATGGTGAAGGCACCTGGGTCTTCATGTTTTTGTACCAATGACTTAGTGGTGATGGCACTGCGGTGTTGAAAACTTTGAGAGAGGTCTTGGCTAACTGTTTGTTTCTTCTTGACTATATCTTTCATCCATTTTGCATATCTAGGCATCCTTGCTAGAGCTTTAACCAAAGGGAGGTCCACTGACAATTTCTTAAGCATTGCCAAAAACTGCTCAAACTTACCTTCCTCTTTTCTTTTCCCAAGCCTTTAGGGAAAAGGTGGGGGAGGTCTTGGAAAGGTTTTATATTTCTTTGGTTGCACTATTATGCACTTTGGTCTCTTTATTAACACTCTTCCTAAAGCCTTTATCTACCACCAATGGCATAGGAGGAGCGATAGTGGTTTTAGAACTCCTAGTCCTGCCCGCCATGCAATGTCCATCATTTTTAAGATTTTGAACCGTGCTGCTTGGTAACGTGCCCTTTAGGCGTTGGTTCAATTGTGAAGAAATTTTCCCAAATTGTTGTTCCAACTATTTTATTTCCACAGAGTGAGACTCTATCTTTTGGTTTATGCTTGAAATGTCTGTTTTCATTCCTTTCAAGGTCTCATCTTAGTGGTCGGCCCTTTTAAACAATTTGTCAAACATCTCTTCAATCCTAGAATTACTTATCCCGGCATCACGATTAATAACCTGAATTAGACCCTTGGGGGTTGTTTCGGAAACTCACTGATTGGTTACTCATAAAGCAAACATCTTTATCAAAGAATGGTTTATCATATATTGGAGCCTTAGGAGGTTGGTGAGTCACTGCTTGAACACTTACTTGATTTTGCTTTAAAACCAAGTCCATGCTTGTGCAAAGTTGAGCAGGTTGTTGCATAATCTCCTCATTGACCTTAGTTTGCTCATTGTTGGTGTTTACCGCACAAGAGGTCTTCATAGAACCACTTTCTCTTTGACCCCATGCTCTATTATTTTTAACCACTTGCTCCATCCTTTCAGCGATCAATGGAAAAGGTTGACCAGAAACATGCCTCCCATGATTATGTCAGCATATGCTTGACTATTCTCATCAAACGCCCGATAGAAAATCTCAACCAAGGAATCATCAACAATCTTGTGATTAGGAACCATTCGCAAACATTTGGTGAATCTCTCCTATGTGGTACTGACAGAGTCACTAGGCAATTACTCAAGAGCTTAAACTTCTTTGATCTTGGGAAATATCTCTCTAGAAACATGCTTTCAAGCTCTGTCCAACTTGTTATTATATCCGGAGGAAGCTCAAGCAACCACACAGTTGCATTACCAGTTAGTGACAATGGGAATACCCGCAAACCAACTGCATCAAGAGATAGATTTTGTGTCCCCATGACATTTTTACAGACAAAGATGACATTATGAAGGTGACGGTGGGGATCCTTTGAAGGTAGCCCTGTGAACAACCCACAGTTTTGGAGCATTTGGAGTAATCAACTCGACGAGAATGGAGGTGACACTATAGCACCAGTAACATCCATGGCCATAGGGTTCAAGCGATATTGATTCCATTCATAAGTGTTTTCATTGATGTTCCTAAGTTGTGGCCTATTATCCCTTGGTGGTGAATTCTCCTCTCTTCCCACATCATCATCATTTACATTCATTTCTTCTTCAACAAAAATATCATCATTCACATGAGCCATTCTTCTAGTAAGTCAATAGATATCCAAATTAATTGGAGCTAAGGGATTTCCTTAGCTCCTTTTATTGGGCATACAACCTAGTAAACCCTGCAAATAAAACTAAACAACAAAAACAAAAATAAAAATAAAATACAAGAGAATCTAGAAATTAATACTTGAACTAACTAATAGTGAAATCAAGTCAAGAACCTAGCCATATTCCTCGGCAATAGTGCCATAATTTTTGACGTTCATGCTCTAATAACAAAGCAGTCGCAGTTAGCAATAAAACTAACCTAGGCTAGGGTCGAATCCATAAGGAATACAGGGCTTGAATAAGTTGATCCACTAACAATCATTTAAGGTATCAATCACTATATTCTCTAAAATATGGTGGGGGCGGTTGAGATTCAAAATGAAGAACAAAAATAAACACTATGCTAAGTGTGCAAGAAGACAATCAAATTGAGGGACAA
This sequence comes from Solanum clarkiae, assembly GCA_011800125.2. Taxonomy (NCBI): domain Eukaryota; kingdom Viridiplantae; phylum Streptophyta; class Magnoliopsida; order Solanales; family Solanaceae; genus Solanum; species Solanum clarkiae. Next base: position 8,571 of record JAABOM020059602.1, read on the forward strand.
CCCGGGAATTGTGTTCCCCATGTTTCGTTGACTCAATTACCCTAAACAATATAACCCTAAGTGGAAATTCGCATGCAGGACGACAACTTAGGTTCTTCCAGCCCTCTTGTGAAGGTGAAGATCGAATTTCACTATGGAGCTTGGTCAGCAACCATGGTATGCCAACTAACCGTTACCCATTATCCGAGTCAACCTCCCCTTGGTCAGGTTTGGTTGATTAGACGAGAACACATCAATTGAATCCTATCATTTACTTTCTTTTTTCTATACGTACTACCTTGGTCGAGATCATGATAGTAGGCGGGGTTTGGTGTTGGCCGCCACCAAACAACAATCAAAACCAAGGGAAATAGACAATACATGCAAAATCCCAATCAAAGAAATGCACAAACTCTATGTTATTTCAAGTCAACTACTCATGGTTTCCACAATTCCAAGTTTTGGGTTCTTAGCTACTCATGGCTAAGGCAAAATCAACAGCAATGAATGTAATAGAAATAGTTGAGGGTTTACCCAAAATAAGAAGAACAAAAACACCTTTAAGTTGGAAACCACAAGCTTTGATCAATGGAAGATGAATACAATGTGATTTTCCAAACCCTCAAAGTGGGTCTTCAAATTAAAAATTGAACTCTACACTAAACCCTAGAAATATTCTAGAGAGAATATTCAAAGTGGAATCTCCAAAAAATTCAAGTCTGAAAGTCTTCTTCTAAAACCCTATCAATAAGTATTTATATATTTACAATCTCACCCTAAAAATTAAATAGAAAAGATAGCTAGCAGCAGATAAATCACACAGGTACGAATCGTAGGGTAACCTATGAGTCGTAATCGGGGGCTCGTTGTCAGCACTTGGCATTTTGGACTTAACTGTTATGATAAACTGTTACGCGTCGTTACATAGGCTACCACTCATGTCCTCCTCTCGTAATCTAGACCTTCAGTTCTTGGCCCAAACTTTTAGCTCACTGTTTCTTGCTACATCCCACCTGTACGAGTTGTAGTGAGTCCTATGACTCGTACTGTGGCATCGTAGGGCTAACCTCCACTTAGTAGATTTCTGATTTTGCTCACTGTTTCTTGCTACAAGAGCACCTTACGACTCATAGGATGGCTCATATGTCTTGCACTTCAGCAAAATCTGTAATTTTCTCCCAAAATCATGCCAACCTATCTTTTTTGCAATAATAACATAAAAACACATAAAAACCATAAAAAGTTGCATTAAGAACTTGCTAAATCCCTTGTTTTATGCACCAAATGTGTTGTATTTTGACAGCACATCATATATCAGTTAGATTGTGAGGCTTCGAAGGGTTTCGTTTTCCATTGTGTTAGACCGTGGTGCATTATTTACATCCCACTTCTAGAAGGCCTTGCAACATAGCCTTAATATCGGGTTAGATTTGAGTACAACTTTTCATCCTCAGACAGATGGTCAATCTGAGAGGAATATTCAGGTACTTAAGGATATGCCTAGAGCTTGTATTGTTGATTTTAGTGCTAGGTGGGATTAGCATTTTCCTTTGGCAGAATTTGCTTAAAACAATAGTTATCATTCCACAATTCAGATGGCCCCTTTCGAGGCATTGTATAGGAGAAGATGTAGATCACCCATAGGTTGGTTTCATTTTGGTGCAATTGATAGCCTTGACACTGATTTACTAAGAGATGCCATTAAGCAAGTGCGCTTGATTTAAAGTTGGTTGTTGACAACCCAAAGTTGTCAGAAGAGTTATGCTGATAGGCGGGTTTAACCCTTGGAGTTTATGGAGGGTGACCGGGTTTGGTTGAGGATTTCACCTATGAAGGGTGTTATGCTATTTTGGAAGAAAGGCTAGCTCAGTCCTAGGTATATTGGCCCTTTTGAGATCCTTGAGCGAGTGAGAGAGGCGAACTATAGACTTGTCTTGGCACCTAGTTTATCCTCAGTTCATCATGTGTTTTATGTATCCATGTTGCGGTGCTACGTTCCTGATGATTCTCGTGTTTTATCCCTTTATTCAATAGAGGTGAGTTCGAATTTAACATACGAGAAGTAGTCCGTGGCTATTTTAGACAGACAGGTCCAAAAGTTGACAACAAAGGAGATTGCTTCAGTGAAGGTTCATTGGGACCATCGGCCTGTGAGTGAGGCTAATTGGGAGACAGATTCTAATATGCAGGTCCGATATCATCACCTTTTTGAGAATTCAAGTATGTTCCCTTTGCCTTGTGTTCAAGGACGAATATTGTTTTTAGTCGTGGGTGATGTAATGACCTGAAGGTCATTTTTGGTATTTCAATCAAGTTATCATTTTGCCCTTCCTGAGAGTTGCTTTAAATTATTTTTGGATGAGTTAAAAATTTAGATTTCGAAAACCTTGTAAAAAGTTGGAGTTTTGCTAAAGAAAGAGTTTTTGAAAGTTTAAAGTTTTAAATTTTGAATTTTGAGTTTTGAGGTTGTCGTCTTGAGTTTCAGATGTGGGAATACAATTCAGTCAATTTCATCAGTTTTTTTTCAGAATGCGGAATCGAATCTAAAAGCATTTTCGGAACTGAATTTAGAGCTAAAACGAAAATATTGGATCTAAAGTTGCATTTTAGTTAAATTTGACTTATAATTTGACTTTGGTCAACATTCAAAGTTTAGAGGCTCTAATCAAAATTTCAACAGTTCTAGTGGTTCCAAATGTTGAAACCAATGGTAGAAATGGTCTCATTGTAATTTTTAGAGTTTCTGAGGTTATTTTAAGTATTTGAGTTTTTAACTAGTTTTAACGAGCTTTTTTAGATTCTGAGTTCAGGAGACCTCAAAATCAAATTTTGATAGTTCCATTGAGTCAGGAGCATCGTTTCTAGTAGAGTTACATATCTAGTTTGTATTTATCTAGTTTCAAATAAACCCCGAGGTCTGCTCCTTTTTTTGGAACTAGATGGTTTTTGCTGAATTTGGTGCAGTCTGATCAGTGCTCCGTGTTTGTGGGATTGGGGCCTGCATCATCAAACGCCAGGCGTCTGTGAACTCTGCATTCACGGATCCCCATCCACGTTTGTGGAGGCTTAATCACCCTTGACTCTGCATTCGCGGAGGCTAGTGCAGTGATGCTCCGCATTGTAGAGTGTTAAATTGTCTTAAATAGTTTTAAGTTTTAAAGTGATGGGTTTTGCCATTTTCATCTATTTTTAATATTCTAATCTCAAATGTTGAGAGATTCTTCAAAGTTTTTCAAGTCAAGACAATTGGTTAATGTGTTTCTTACTCAATTCTTCAAATCCCATCAATTAATTTGTGATTTTAACTTGAAATTGGAGATTTTTAATTCGAGAAAAATTGGAGTTTTTTGGATATTTAATTTTGATTGAAAAATGGGGATTATGGGGTCATTTTAACTTTGTTTTCGAAATGATTTTCATAATTGAATTCCTTATTACTTGAGAAACGTTCTCATGTAATAATTTCAAATTTCGAGAATATTTTTCAATACGAGATTTTTTTTTATCATTTTGCCCTTTTCACCTGAATTTCTTAATTTTAGTGTCATTGGCTTTTGTATTGAGATTGTGAATCTAAATTTGACTAGATTGCGACGCTTCGAGTGCGAACTCGAGGAGAAAAGCTTTGCTATTTGCTTGATTTAGCTATTATTTGAGGTAAGTGGATTCTTAAACCTTCTTAAGCTTACTTGAACATCATATTTCCTTTGCTTGTGACTTAGAATGATTGGTTATTTCTTGTTAATTGATGAGAACTTGGTCACATTGTGAATTTCATCTTTGAAAGTGAAATATTGAGATTGATAATTGTTAACTTGTGTTCCAATATTGAGGATCTCTTGTGACATGAGAATGTGGATTGTGGACCCTAGCATGGTTGATTATAGTTGGCATTGGAGATATTGTTGTTGAGTTTCATTTTGTGGGTTAGAGTATTGACTATAGGCTTGGAACGGATCAGTCATTATGCCTTATTATTGTGATATTTGACTGGAAGTGATGTGTACATTGGAAAGTGGACTCTTGCATTCACTCATTAGTATTGCATTATATATATATATATATATATATATATATATATATATATATATATAAATATATG
>JAABOM020059603.1:0-12651 GCA_011800125.2 Solanum clarkiae
AGCCATTTTGCTTTATTCCATCATACCCCAAAGCTAAAAAATAGTGAATCTTTGGCTCCATCCGAGATTGATGGAAATTTAACAATTATATCAATAACAATAATAATAAAAAATCAATAACTAATAAATTAATATCTTAATAATTTTATATATCTATAAATTGATAAACTTCAAAACTGAATCCAACAACGATATGCAGCCCTCGTGGTTAGTTATTAAAATGTTTAAATATATTATTTATTTTAAAATAATAATATTTTTTAATTTAATATTTATTTAAAGAAGTAGGAATGCCGGTTGACGTAGCAACACCAAAGGGGAAGAGACACGTCGGTTTTGTTCAATCACTCATAACTTGCGTGTAGTGAATTAATATTAAATATAATATATACTTGGTACACTACTTTATTTTATTTTATTTTATAATATAATATAATATAATATAATATAATATGTGCTTTCATAATTTCTTCAACTTTTTGCGTAAGTAATTATTATGAAATAATAAAAAAAAAAAATATAAGGCAACAAAATGTAGTTTTCTTTTTTGAAATTAATGTATAAATAAACTGATTTAGCATTTTATTAAAAAGTAAGAAAATATTTATTACAGCTATTGCAAAAACAGATTATTGTAAAATTTTTCAGAAACTGACTGCTTGAATTATTTATAAGCTACTCACTTGATTGCATGTCTTTTTAATGAACTATAATATATTAAGGGGATTGTTTGATATGCAAATTAAATTATTTTGAAATTATAAATTTTGAACAATTTATATCAACAATAAAATTTAAATAAAATAATTTCAAATTGAATGAAATATGTCATAATTAAGTTTATGATAAGATTTATACAATGTTCACAGATGATATAAAAAAATTTTGATCAAACATTAATTACTTACAAATAGGGGTGGAGTTACCATACAGTAAAGGGATTCGAATTTTATTTAGTAAAAAATTATATTATTTATACAAAATTAAAATAATTTTTTAATGTATATATATAAATAACGAACCCTTTTTTGTTAGTTTATGTGATTAATTTTTTAAAATTTGAATTTTCTTAATTAAAATTCTGACTCCATCACTATTTATCGATAAAAACATGCAGTATCTTTATTATTGATTAAACATAAGCTATTATTTTTTTCTAAATAAAAAAATTAAATTTTCACAAAGCAAACCCCAAAATAACCATATTTTAAATATCTTTTGTGAGAAAGAGATGCTTAACTAATAAAAATTGCTTTGCGTGTATTGTGAAGGAATTGTTTTTCTATTTTAAATCTTATCCCATTATCTAATATTTATATTAAATTATTTTAAAATGTTCAAAAAATTTTATATATTACCCCTCGTGCAACACGAGGACACCCCAACTTGGTCCTCTATTTTTTTTTATTAGCAATTTTTTTCCAAAATGAATATTTAAATTCTTGGAGAAAGTAAATTGGATCTAGTTGGGTTTTTTTAAAGGGAATATTTATATCTTATATGAATCTTCACATAATCCAAAGTATTCTTTTTCAAGATTATCATAGAGAAATCCTTTTTCAGTGATCTTAAACAATTTTATAACTCAAGTTAAGTTGACAAAGTATTTTATTATTATTATTCTACAGTAATAAATAGGATTGAAGACGCAGGCACGCCATAGTTGATAGATTTACTTTAACGATTTGTTTAAGCAGATAACTGTCGATTGACATATTTATTTTAGCTGTATAATTTTATTATATCATTTTTATAAATTATTTTTTTAATTTTTATAGTTATAAATTTATAATATTACCCCTAATTAGTTATTTTTTCTTAAAGACAGCTATGAATTAACGTATCTGTTTCAGTTACTTGATTTTATTATGTCTTTTCTATTAATTATTGAATAAATTTTTTTAACAGTAGTTACCAATTGACTTGCCTATTATCGACTGGTTAATTTTACAATGTTAATCCTAATAAATCATTTCTTCAATTACTTCAGCTATTAACAATTTAAAATATTTAAAAAGTACATACAAATTTTGATTGACTTTCAAAATTTTATATATACAATATAAAGTGAAATAAAATGTAACATATATTATTATAAAGTAACATAAAATGAGTTATAAATCACAATAATTAACAACTTTAAAATTTAAAATGTAATCACAAAAAATTTATTAGTCATATAAATCAAAATTTTAAAAAAATGTGTTTGGCACGAGGTCTTTGGACTAGCTCTATTATAGAAAACTATATATTTTGTGTCATTAGATGTCCACCTTACTATAAATGATTATTCTACCGTACTTTGTGCAATCCCATTAGGTACGCCGTTGTCGTTGAAATTAGAGATCCCAATACGTCGAGATATATTGAAAATAAATCTCTAACCCCACAAAAGTATTCAACATGTTGAAAGTTTGTCAAAAATTTCTCTAACCCACAGAAGTAGAAGTAAAATTTGTATACACTTATCATTCTCAAACCCACTCGTGTGATCTCACTACATATGTCATTGTTAAACTTGAAGAACTCAACACACCGAGGTCTATTAAAAATAACATCTCGACCCCACAAAAGTAAGATCTAGATATATTGACCCTCCTTGTGCCTACTTGGAGATCTCATTAGGTACATTATTGTTGAATTTGGAGAGCTCATTTAAGTGACACCCTTCTCTTGGGGACTTTTTCTGGCTCTGAACCATATTTCGACTTGTGATCAATCCATAGATACCTACAGAAAATAAATAGGCACTCGAAAACAAGTACACGTTCGAGAATCATTAAACTCCTCCTTGTGTGGTTAGATATAAAAACCAACAACAATGAGCACACTTCAGATTTTTCATAATGCTCTTTCATGCTAAGTACAATTAAGCTACATAAAGTAGGAGTTTCCTTGTACAATTCTTCAGATGAGCTACAAACATCTTCACCTACAGCCTACAATCGCGTTTCCCCGACTATCTAACTTTTCAAACTAAATATTTGTTCATTCCGGACCAACAAACAGTACTGTAGATTTCGACATACGTCAAGCAACACAGATGATGGTATGGCAGAAATACGTACGACGTCTGCTAATCATACCTTTGACGTCTGAGAACCAGGGGGCAAGAAAGACTCCCACCACCCGTTTTCATACTTTGGATATGGTGCTGTCCATTTTTCCGGCTTTTCAAACTCGAGACTAACAGGAGTACATGCCAAAGCTTCTTCTATACTGTCAGCTTCATAGCTCTCTTGTAAAACTCTGTCTAGCCTCAATTTCATGAACCTGCAAGTTTCGAAAAAAGAGATCAAACGAAATATAGAAAATGCGCAACTTCATCCATCTGCTATATGAAATATCTTAAATTTAGCATCTGTTACATTTTGGGGTCATTCATATCCTTGTCGCTAGCAAATCTTCTCGTAGTTGCCCTTGTCTTTAGAGTTTTGCCAGGGTAAAGGGCAAGCACGAGATGATTTGTTAACATTGAAGATATGAATGACAGTAAAGTATACCAAATGAACGACCTCTTTCGCTTGATTAAAACTCGCTTATTAAGGACTGCAATGTTTTTGATGATGCATACAGACAGGAAAATAGAGCAATCAGTGTCTCGATTATTTAACAATGACCGGTCCTTACGTGATCCATGGGCCATTCGTTGAAACAAGTGCAACAGCGGGTCTCTTCAGTCTCTTGGTGATATTCGGGAACTTGTCCAAGAACTTGGGCTCAATTACAAGCCAGAAATCTGGTTCTTGATTGCGCTCTCGATAGAGGCGACGACGCTCAAACATTTGCTCGTGGAAATGCTCCTCCTCGTCCAGCATAAATTTGGCATTTGCAACAAGGAAATAATACTTCTTCCTTTCCGTCTCTTGCTGTATATGCAACAGAATACCCGCATCAACATTCCTAACATTGAACTAAAGAAAAATGGCGCCAAATAGGACGTTATTTAAAATTTTCTTTTCCTGTTCACTGAAATGACCTGCCACAGATGACCAGCATATGCATTCATAGGCGAGTGTAAGAGTAGGACTAATAAAAGAATATGAACTACATAACCTGATCCTCTAAACAGATGATTATCGTAACTTCAGACTATTCATTAAAATCGTCATTTCGACCTCCTCATGGCACTAATATCCATATTGCTAAACGAAAAATGCACTCAGTTTTGATCAGAGAAGAACCAGTGCAATCACTCAATCAACGCAAGCAGCCACGGCTCAGTCAAACCAGTCGGGAATTGCTGTATGAATCCTATATAACATTCTATTCCTAGTTCTATTTCATACAATAATACCTAATTTCTTTTAAAGGCGAATTACAGGCTTCACAAATCTCACTTATCCCAACAAGGTTAACTAGTTGCTAGTGCCTATCAGGGGCGGAGCTACAGTGTAGGAAGCGAGTTCGGAAGCACTCAGTAATTTTAGTTTAACCCTTGTGTTTGTCTTAAGAGATACATCTAAGATATTCAAATTATCACTCCCTCCGTTCCCAAATACTTTGTGATGCTTCACTTTTAGAGATTCAAACTACATAAACTTTGACTAATATTCAAGATATATTTTTTTCACCATATTGATATGAGAAGAATTGCAATTTATAGTACTTTTCATACAGTTTCAAAATACGGAAATTTTAGAAATATTAACGAATTAAATTCAGAGCTAATCAAATTGATTCTTTAAAGTGAAACATGATAAGTATTTTGCGATGGAGGGAGTAATTTAGCCTCGCAACTCAAAAAGGTCTAAAACTCTAAACCCAACATCAAAACCTAGCTCTGTCATCGGTGACTATATGGATCCTTCGCTACCAACATGTTTTGTTGTTAGCCTGCATTGGTTCCGAGAAAGTTTTGTCTTTCGAAACAAACAAAGCACTAGCAGATTTGAGAGTTTCAAACTCAAGTTTACACAAAGCAGAGTAAACAATGGATATAACTTTAACGTGGAACATAAAGTTATGCATAAAATTCAGTAAGCAAATAGTAAATATGAACCCAAAACTTTCGGGCATAATAGATAAACAGACACTTTCAGTTGAGGTACCAACAACTAAACATTATGTCTTTAAGTATGCACATCTAGACACCTCAACTCGTCTCTACTGTGACAACTGAAGACTCCAACTAACAAAATGATCATCTAGGGTGAGCATTGAGTGTCTACGAGACACAGTAAGAACAAGTTGGAGCGTTTAGTTGCAATTGAGACCAAATTGAGGTGTCTAGATATGTATTCTCAAAGTTGGATCGCTTACTTACCACCCGAGGCCAAGTTTGAGCATTTGTTTAGGTATTATTGTCTTAACTTTAGGTTTAACACACAAAATTGAACCCATAATACTTAAATACTGTATCCACCTTTGCTTGACCTGCTACACTATCAAAGAAATTGCCATGAATGACAAGCTAAAGAAGCCATTTTTTTGGGTACCAACAACAAAAACACAAGAACCAAATACAGAAGACATTTACTTAGAAAATATATGCTCCCTCATTTTAATTAATACTACTGCCTCCGTCCATCTTTACTTGTTCCTTGTTCACTTGGCACAGGGATTAATAAGTAGTAAACAATACACTAAATTTTACAAAATTATCCTTTGAATATAATAAATATAATGTCTTGAAAAATGTAATAAGAAAAAAAATTATAATGAATGATAAGAGCAGAGTAGGAACTAAGAGGTCATTTGGTTGGAACAACTTATCCCAAAATTAGTTACCTAAACTAGCTATCCTCGAATAAGTTCATACGGTACAAATGGTGAGAAAAGTTATAACAAACTTGTCAACCAATCAAGCTATTCCTTTTTATCGTGTGACTATTTATTTTTATCCCTCACACCACATGACCTTATATATTGATTTCATAAAGTTGACAGTTATTATTGGACATCCCAAACAAATAAAGATGGACGAATTAAGTATAATTTTTCACTATCACCACAAAATTAAAAGAATATTTTTGTACATTCTACTTTATCACGATATTCAAAAATCTTCTTCAATTTCTCACATTTCATGTTAACTCAAGACCAGACAAATAAATTAAAATGGGCAGTAAAAGGGGGTAAATGAACAAAACCTTTTCAGCAGGATCAGAGGAATCAACAGCAGCAACAGCCCTTTTGGTGGGTCTGTTTAATTTCCAGCTGGAGTTCTTGAAAAGAGTGTTGTTAGGTGATTGGGAAAATTGGGTACCAGGTAAAAGGAGAGAAGGTTTCTGAGTAAAATGGGTGGGAGAATTCACTAAAGAAGTGCAAAAGGAAGCAAGATTTAGAGATGTTGAAGATGACATTGTTAACAAGAATGGCTTGCCTGATTTTCTCTATCTTTTAGAATGGAAAAGAGATGGAGAGAAAGATGAATAAAAGATAGTGCCAGCTGAGAAAATGCTCCAACCTTATCCTACTTTTCTCCATTATTACCTTTTTTTTTTTTTAAATTTTGCATTTGATGTTCAAAAATCGAAATTCACATTGGAGTTTAGATTAAATTTGTACGCATCGTAATGGGTAAAATTTCTAATACAATTTCTTTTGTATCAAAATTTAAATATGAAATATTTGAATAAAATGAAACAATCTAATCAATGTACCACAATAGGCCATACTAATACTTTCTCGATAGTTTATGATTTAGATAAAAATTAGCTTAAATAGAAAATTAAATTAATTTCATTTTGTTTGGATTTAATTTGATTTTATATTTTTAAAAAATAAAAATTGAGCACATATTTTTTTTATAATTATATATACATCATATATTATTTTTTAAATAAGTATCTTATAATAGTATATATTTTCATCAAAATTTATTTATTAAAGCAAAAATCAAAACAAAAAGTATTTCAAACATGTATGTTTTTCTGCTCCCCACCTTGTCTTTTGATTATATTTTTATGATGAATAACTATACAATTAAACCAAAATCAGTAACAATTAAAATCAATAAACGTACATTATTATATTTGATTCAATAATTTAATCACGTGAAAAAATTAAAATATATTTTAAATTGGCTCACAAAAAAGTAATTCCTTTTCCATGTATGATAGTATTAATTTTTTTTTTTAAAAAAATTAATATATTTGGTAAATAAAAAATACCTACATATTTAACAATATATATAATTTTTTCAGTTATGGAAAATAAAAAGAAATCCCTTTTTTTTATTCCAAATATAAAGGACAAATTTGGACTTTTAACTACAAACCTATTATCACCTTGCCCGCCACCGCCGTCCGGCGTCTTTACCGATGGAACGTTACCATTGTCCGGCAGATTATCCCATGGCATGCGACCGCCATCAAATACGCGACGAAAATGCCTGAGGAAGGAGAAATTATTGATGATGATCCTGTGGTATGTTTCAATTTGCAATCATATTTCTTCCATTGATTTGGTTTAATTGCTAAGTTTCTAATTCAAGCAACATTTTTTTTTATTTTGTCCAAAATTTATGTAACTAATGATGTTTCAGCTTGCTTGATTTATAAATATGTTGCACAACAACCAGAGACATGATAATTACCTAGAGCTTTGATTACATTGGGGACTAAGTTATTCTAGACGTGTTGGTGTTCTCATGGCTGAGGTCTTTCTTTTATGTTTTTGTTTGTTTGTTTGTTATTGGTTAAAATTAAACCTTTGTGTTATAAAATATAGGGGAATAAGTTACGTTTATGTTTTAATTCAGTCCATATTTCTTGTATAGGAATTGTATGAAGTTCATGGGAAGAATGCTGGTTATAGAAATGAACTGGATTCTGAACCACACAAGGTCCAAGCAAGTCGAAAGCAAAAGGGCAGCAGTGACTACGATGCGAGTGGTTTGCAGGATCAAAGAAAGCCTGGGAAAAGGCGTAGGTCTTCTTATGATGAGGAGGGAAAAGTTAGCAAGTCACATAGAGGAAGATGGAGATCCGAAAGCATGTTGGAGGAGTTTCCTAATTCTCACAAGCAAGATGATGCATATGAGGTGGAAAGGGGAAGATATACAGGTAACTTGGATGATGATAGAGATGGACATTTCAGGGACTATCATCGTGGAAATCGGGAGTCCTTAAGGGAGCATAAGTCTAGTTACAGCAGAAGCGAGAGAGAAAGATAGGAAGCGAGAGTTGGCTATGGAAAGGGAAAGGGACAGAGGGAGAGAGAGCAAAAGAGAGAAAGCTCGACATGGAGAACACAAGTATGAGAGGGAGAGGGAGGAGAGAGGAAGGAGGAATAGGAAGAGGGAAAGCAGAGGATCAAGCAGGGAGGATAGGGATAGATATAGTGATAGGTCCATCAGGCAGAGGAGATCTGATGACCTTGACAACAATGGTCATGCTCACCATAGACGTAATAGTTGCTATGAGACTGGCATTCAGAGAGACAGGACAATTGATCTCCTAAAATCTGAAAAGCAAAAAAGTGAAGAGACAGAGAGTGAGAAACCTAAAAGGTATTGACAATTCTATGTTTTTTCTTTTATATTAAAAACTAATCAGTGTATTCAGTTTACTGTTTCATTACTACTGGTTTTTGCTTCTCTCATTGCAGTGATGAAGTTGAACAGGAGGACTATCAGGAAAAAATTGCTTTCCAACTTGCTCAACAGGAAGAAGAGGAAGAAGAACTTGCTAGAATTAAGGAGGAGAGCAGAAGGCACAGATAAGCTATTCTTGAAAAGTATAAGAATCAGCCTTCACATAAGGACCAAGTTACTCAATCCGGAGACGATGGTAAGTTATTTGACCTGTGATTTTCATAAAAACATAATTTAACTGTTTTACTGTATTTCTTCTTGCCTGTTGTAGAGCTCCATCTGAAGAGGAAAGGGTCTTTGGTTGGTTGTGTTCCAATTTCTTTTGAGCCGAAGATCTACCGAGGAAAACCTCTCTACCTCACAAAGGTAGGGGTAAGGAAGGCGTACATCCTACCCTGCCCATACCCCTCTCATGGGATTGTACTGGGTATGTTGTTTGATGACTAACTAATCACCCAGTTTTGCTAAGCAATTTAACTGCCATGTTTTTGCTTTCTTAATGAATATTAATTTTGGATCCGAACTCTTAAACATGCATGTTATATAACTTAGGATGCTGCGCTGGGTAATGTCTCCACTTAAGAGTTTATGAAGATTGTCCTTGCACCTGAGCCTGTTAAGAGCTATGTGCTGTGATTTCCTCTTCTGTTCCTCTGCATGTTCTCACTTTCTCTCTCTTGTTGGGTTTCTGGTCTCTAACTGCGTTTTTCATTTATTGGCATTAGCTGAGGTTCATGCGGATCAGTCTACTGAGAAGCGTCCAGCTGGAGATAGTGTTCTACCAGAGCTCATTGCTGGTCCAACCAATGGTGCAGATGTTGATGTTGATGAGTCAACATTTTCTTCTGGGAAATCACCTTTGGGAGGTGGTAATAATACTGATGAGAAAGCTTCGGGAGCTGGTGGAGTGGGACAGGGTACTCCAGAGGTAGGTGTGTTCACTTGACCCTGGGATTCAAATGAGTTTTTCTTTTCTGGTGGTGCTCATTCTTCTTTTCTATTTTATTTTGTCTTCCACAGTAATTTCTGGGAGATCTTAATCCTTTCCCCTTTTATTAGGGTTTCTTTTAGAATTTAGTTGATGAAATACTTCCCAACTGGGTACGAATACTTTGACATGCTGATAATGCAGCTTACTACTTCTGATCATAAGTCATTACTTTGCAGTTTTCAACAGAGGAGCTAGTGAAGAAGCTAGAGGAAAGAATTGAACGTCTCCACAGGTTAGAATTTGTCTCATTCATTTTTTTTCAATCTTTCAACTGTAATTTCTGTGAGCTCGTAATCCTTCTCCCTTTGTTAGGGGTTTGTTTTAAAATTAGTCGATGAACTGATACTTCGAAATGCTGATATTGCATCTTAATATAATACTTCGAAATGCTGATATTGCATCTTAATATAATACTTCGAAATGCTGATATTGCAGCTTACTTTTTCGGACTATAGCCATTACTTTGCAGTTTTCAACAGAGGAGCGTGTGAAGGAGCTTTCTAAACAAATAGAAAATTTCAAACAGCATTCACAGGAGCATGAGAATGGAGTTAATCAACAGGTTGGAATTTAATTGAATGCTTCTGAAAATAACCTGTTAAATATAGTTGAACACTGAATTTCTAGCAATTGGGCTCAAATACTTTGGCAAGCTGATGATTCTCAAAAAAATAAATAAATGCTTTCTTATGCTCTGATAACACAGCAGCTTATTTTTCTGATCATTAGTCATTACTTTGCAGTTTCCCACAGAGCAGCTAGTGAAAGAGCTTGCTAAACAAATTGAATATCTCCAACAGCATCAACAGGAGAATGCCGACCAAGTTAAGCAACAGGTTGGTTTAGCTTTGCTCTCCTTTAGTGTTTTTCCTAACTGCCTTCGTCTTCTATCTGATGATTGACATACTGTTTTAACACTTCACAGAGTAAGAAGTCGACTGACATGTTTTGTGACGATATATTTGGAGAATCACCTGCTGCTATTTCAAAAAAGGTGAGTGTCATAGAAGCATCTTTTCAGATTTTGGGGTGTTCATTCTTGAAATTTAGCCAGTGTCTAGGCACTAGAAGTATGCATGCTTGTTATCTTGGTCTTCTGTCAGGATATTTTATTGGAGTTTTGCTGTTGGAGTATTGTTATATATTGGTGGTAAATATTATTCTTACTATTGCTACTATTATTACTTTTAGTGTATTATCACTATTATTATTAAAATGTGAGTGTTCCTTTTTTCCCTACTGAACCCAAAATGCAATGTAAAAACGGGGGGCCATTTATTGAAGTGATGATTACAAAATGGCTTTTATTTTATTATGTTTCTAGTTGAAGGTTATTCCCTTTGTCCATATTGTGGGAGTGTATTACTTGGTGGCAGTTTTTGCTAATTCTGTTTGTTTGAAGTGCGATATCTAGGAATCATGCATAGTTTGAACTCTATTTAGTATTGATTCTATGAATCCCTTTACCTTGTGCTGTATGCTCCAAAGGAAAACCCTGCCCGATAAGTGAGAGAAAGAGGATTGTTCTGTTCTTTGTACTCTTGCTTAGACTGAATTGTGGGGAAATAGTTTATTGTGCTTATGATGAATCCTTTCTTTGTCAAATCAGGCTGTATTAAGTAAACAGATTTGATGTTTGTCTGGTTATATCTGTTTTGCAGGGCAAAGGAGATGGCATGCCAACCAAGCGCAATTGTCTTCAGGATAACTGGAATGATCCCGAAGGGTATTATAGTAAGTATTTAATCTCACATTTTACCTGGATCCTTCTTATTTGAGCTTTTACTTCAGAGCATGTTGACACTTCAAAATTTGTTTTTTTTTCTCTCTCTTCCTTGATTTTTGGTCATGACAGTCTCTTCATTCTGTTATTTGATATATCATAACAGACAAACATGAAAACTGTGATTTTGACATTGTTACCTTGTTACCTCAAGATCTTTATCCTTCTGCTTATTTTTGTCAACTTTTCCTGTAATGGCTGGTAACTGTTGTCTTATATGATGTTCTAATTCTCCTTGATTTTTGCAGGATACCGCTTCGGAGAAATTCTTGATGGCCGTTATGAGATTCTTGCTGCTCATGGGAAAGGCGTCTTCTCTACTGTTGTTCGGGCTAAAGATTTGAAGGCTAGACGCGGTGACCCAACAGAAGTAGCAATAAAAATCATTCGTAATAATGAAACGATGTGAGTTAATCTATTAATTTTCTCCACTTTGTGCCAGCCTTGCTTCTTTTAGTGGCCTAATTTTGTTGTTTCTGCTCATCAGGTATAAAGCGGGTATGGAAGAGTTGGTCATATTGAAGAAGCTAGTTGCTGCAGATCCTAAAGACAAGCGCCGCTGTGTTCATTTTATCTCTAGCTTCAAGTACGCGAATCATCTTTGTCTAGTATTTGAGTCTCTCTGGATGAATCTTCGTGAGCTGCAGAAGAAGTTTGGGCGTAACATTGGGCTCAGCCTTGACGTTTGAGGCTTTATGCAAAGCAACTTTTCAGTGCTTTGAAGCATCTAAAGAGTTGTGGTGTGCTTCATTGTGATATTAAACCTGATAGCATCTTGGTAAGTGGAATGTTTTGAGAATTGTATCTTTTGCTAGCTTGTTGATTCACCTATTTCACATCTGCTTAGAGAAGGTTTTCATTACTTTGCTTTTGTATGCATATGATAACTTTTCTGTATTTAATTGTTAAGGTAAATGAAGCGAAAGACAAGCTGAAGCTTTGTGACTTTGGCAATGCTATGTTTGCTGGCAAAAATGAAATTACTCCCTACCTCGTGAGCCGCTTTTACCGTGCCCCCGAGATCAGTAAGTATCAATTCTCAGGATTTTCCATCTATTATTTTTTGAGCTTCCATTCACTTTTTTTTCCCGATGCTCCAATGTTTTGATCCCAAGTAATTTCTCGTCCACAATTGCAGTGGATGTCATTTCTCTGAGGTGATCAGCCCAAACTGGAACAAAGTTATAACCTAACCGAATAAACCAAGCGAAAGAAATATTCACGTCTTGATTTCCATGTGAAGCTCTGGTATCATGTCAGGGATGGAAGGATTCTCACTTATAGCCTTTACCAATAACTCAGCTGTAGTTGCATCAAATGAGAAGCCCCTTCCAGTCA
>JAABOM020059604.1:0-98517 GCA_011800125.2 Solanum clarkiae
GAACAACTTGTGAACTTTATTTAGTAACAAGAACCCATGTAACTTGGTATCCAAGCATGTATGCAGATTTGAAGGTGTCTGTGTATGGAAGCATATGAACATGTCAACGAGTCGAGATATAGTTAATATTGTGTCAGAGTTGGCAAGCGCCTTTATGTGCCAAGGAAGGATCTATGTTTCATGCCAAACAGTATGAAATCAAGTAGCCTTACACACCTCGTTGTATGACCTCGTTACTACCTCGAGCTAACCTTCCCTTCCTCCAAATATTTATCTACAACATAGTAGGTTATAAATCTTGCATTAATAGCCAATAGATACATCTTGGCAGCCCAATCACATAAAAAAAATAACACACGGGCAGCAAGCGGGTATTTATAAACCCGAGCATATTCTTTCAACCTTTCTGCCCGTAATCGTATTTTCTAACACACATTCACATGTACACATCATGTTTAGTTTGTTTTGGTGCCACAATGTTCTTACAACAGCTCACAAAGCACAACACATAACAATTCTACACAACCTACAAATGGACAGCATAACGTTACCTCCATTCGCTACATTTTGACGTCGACAATTCCAAACCTGTTCTAACTCTAACCAAATTGTTCCAACAACATATATACATAAAAAAATCCTTGAACCATTCTAAGAACAGTAACAAATCGGTCATTAAGGATATGAAGCAATAGCCTTCCATCCAACAGCCCACAAGTTCATACTAAGAACACAATTGCGATATCATATAAGAACTCACTTTTGTGGACTGTAAAAGTGGTGAAGCAGCCTGGTTACATTACTATAAAAATGGAACTTTGTTAACTACACAAGTATTACTTCATAATACAGCCAACCAATAAGAGAAAAACCTCTTAATTATCAAGAAAAGTGTACAACGATCCTTATAATACAAGCTGTCCAGAATTTCCAGCATAACATACTAGCATATACTTTTTGTTTTTCATGAAGAAGCCATACTAAATACACAACTATGATTACTTAACTTTTCCTTCAAGGTTCAGGTCTCCTTCAAGAACCCTAAAAGAGTCGTTTGGATGCTTTACAAAGTCAAGGAAAATTGAGAGAAAACTTTGGAGAGCAATCTGATTTTCTTTGTTGGTCAAGTTAAAGAATGACTTATGGGAGCTGCTTTAACCCTTTTTAAAGTGGGATTTTAGCCGAATTACTAAGGAATTATAAACCTTACTTCACCAACATGGTGATGCAGCTCCTTTCCCCTTTTGCTTAGGTCTTATGGGGATCCAAATTGGTTGGGCCTTTGCTACCCTTTTTTTTCCAGCTTCCTTCTTAATTAGTTTGGCCCTAAAGTATCCAAGAAATTGTGACGTCTTTGGGCCTTTTTAATATCCTTATTGAGATAAAAATAAAGTCCATTTATGATGCTAAAACATGGGCTAGAATTACATCCTTAACATGTACTTTATTCATAATTGGACTTGGACAAATTCGACGTTGGGCCTCGTCTCCATTTAGTTAGCAATTTAAGCTAAGCAAGTAGGTGACTCACCTGCTAGCTTACTAAGTCCTACAAGAACCTCAATTCACTTACTTCATTTAAGGTTGTGATCTTCTCAATTTTACACAAAACATGTATACACTCGACCCTCTTAAGCGTTAGACGCACATATCCCCCTATAACATAAGATTCGAGCACTTTTAAAAATGGGCGCTAATTTGACCAAACTATATCATATTTCATTTGCATTGTACTAGTATTGTAAGGTGTGGGGGTGTTACAGGATGCATACAATCTATATGAGTTTCATGCCTTAATATCCCTATTGTGGTGCTATTTACGTATCTACATGCATAATTGAGTTGCACTGGTGATTCATATCTATTGTGTATGGCTTGTGACATGCCTTGACCTGAGTAGGAGGACGGGCATTCTGATTTACATTGGAACCACCCGCTTGACCTGGATAGGACGCAAAGGTGAGATTCATACTTCTCATATTTTGACCACGGATAAGTGGCAAGTACTTGGCATCATATTATTATTTGACCACGGGTAGGTGGCAAGACTGTGGCATACTGATATTACTTGACCAAGGGCAGGTGCAATGCTGTAATACCCTTGGTATTTGGCATGATTAGTTGTGGAACATATTTCTCAATGTAGTTAAATAGCACCATGGATTCTTATGGACGTTTTTTGCTCATTACTATGGCATATATATTATCATCTCATGCTAACCTTTTCTGGATGCAGGGGTAAGGTTCTTCATTATTATATGTTTGATTCCATTTCTCTTACCCAGTTGGTTGAACCTACTAGGTACATTTTGGTGTAGTCACCCTTACTTTTTTTTCTCCATGCAGATCGTACACAGGGTTCAGGACAATGTAGTTGATCATTCCATCTGAGTATTATCAATACCATCCAGATCTTAGTGGTGAGGCTTAGACTTCGAGTCTCAATGGATCTTTAGGTCCTCTTTTTATTTCCTTATCTTTCAGACTATGTATTAGATGTTATATGACAATATTATATTTGGTTTTAAGACAACTATATTTACTCTTCAGTACTATTTTAGACGCTCTTGTACTCATGACTACAAGTTTAGGGTATCTACAGGTTTAGAGTACTTATGAGTTTGTTTCCCCTTTATTTATCTTTATTTAGTTGTGATTTGTTTTGGGTCATGACATCTAGTAAATGACAAGCTTTACCAAAGATAAGTTGGTAAGGATATATACCTATGGGAGTCTTGAATACAGTCCGATATGCCAATAATGCATCATCAAGCTTTCCCGACCAGTCAGTCCAGTTTGCATTCACAGTCTTGGAGAAAATCTATTTGATACCCCTATTGGACAACTCAACTTGCTCGCTCATCTGTGGATGGTAGGGTGTTTCCACTTGATTCTTTACTCCATATTTTTCAAGTAGAGCCTTGAACAATCTGTTGCCAAAATGGGAACCTCCATAGCTAATGATCGTCGGAGGGGTGCAAAACCTTGAGTAGGTGTTCCTTTTCAAGAATGTTGTGACACTTTTTCCTTCATTGGTGGGAAGTGCCACTACCTCCTCCCATTTTGATATATTGTCCACCGCCATAAGAATATACTTATTGACATATGAGCTAACAAACAGACCCATGAAATCTATCCCCTAAACCTCAAATAATTCAATCACCATAATGAGGTTTAGAGGGAGCTTGTGCTTGTGGGAAACACCACCTTCTCTCTAGCGTCTATCAATGGCTTTCTCATAGTCATGGGCATCTTAGTGGATGGTTGGCCAATATAGCCACACTACAAGATCTTATGTGCTATCCAAATCCCACTATGCTGCCCCTCCACTAAGGATGAGAGATACGCCTCCAGAATACTCATCCTTTCAACCTCAGGAATACAACAAGGAATAATCTGATCATCACATACAGGAAACATGTATGGTCATCCCAGAAAAACTTCCTCACATTAGGCATAAACTATGGTACTGGTGCATAGTCATATCCGGTGGCATAATATCACTAACCAAATAATTCAGATAATCTATAAACCATGGTATCAAGTCATGGGATGTTGCTAGCACTCTCTCATTAGGGAACGAATCATCAATCTCTACCTCATCATCGAACTTTTCCATGGCCTCATCCTCTAACCTGGAGAGGTAGTCTACAACCTAATTTTCTGTCTAATTTCTATCAATTATATCATAGTCAAACTCATGAAGAAGAAGCACCCATTGAATAAATCTGTATTTTGCATCCTTCTTCTCAATGAAGTACAGGAATACTGAATGGTAAGTATGTACAATGGCTTTGCTTCCCAAAAAAAATAAGACCTAAATTTTCGAATGCAAAGACCACTGCAAGTAACTCCTATTTTGTGACGGTATAGTTTTTCTGTGCTGCATTTAGAGCTTTACTAGCATAATATGTGGGATGTAGGATCTTCTCTCTATTCTATCCTAACACTACACCAAGTGTAACCCCACTTGCATCACATATTATCTCAAAGGGCTTTGACCAGTCAAGAGCAATGACGATAGGAGCTGAAATCAACTTCTTCTTCAACCCTTTGAACATTTTCAGGCATGCATAATCAAACATGAAATTAGCATCCTTCTCAAGTAGTTTGCACAAGGGGTGTAGGATCTTTGATAAGTCCTTTATAAAGTGCCTGCAGAATCCTACATGGCCTAAGAAACTCCTCACACCCTTAACAAAGGTGGGTAAGGGAAGCTTCTCGATTACCTCCACTTTAGCTCTATCCACTTTAATGCCTTTGATGGAGATTCTATGCTCCAACACAATGCTTTCCTTTATCATGAAGTAACACTTTTCCCAATTTAGAACCTGATGGCATTCTTCACATCTTTGAAGCACCACTTGCAAATGCTTCATGCAGTCTTCAAATGGGTCACTAACCATACTAAAGTCATCCACGAATACTTCGATATTGTCTTCTACCATGTTTGAGAAGATGGATATCATGCATCTTTGGAATGTTGCAGGTGTATTACACAACCCAAATAATATCCTTTTGAATGCGAAGGTGTCATAGGGACATGTGAACGTCCTTTTCTCTCAGTCTTCTAGAGCAGTAGAGATCTAGTTGTAGGCCAAGCAACCATCAAGAAAGCAATACCAACCCTTTCCTACCAAGTGATCTAGCATTTGGTCCATGAACGAAACAAGGAAATAGTCCCTTTTTAGTTGACGTATTAAGCTTTCTATAGTCCATGCATACCCTTCAACCAATGACTGTCACATGGGAATCAACTTATTGCTAACATTTGAGACCACAGTGATACCTCCCTTCTTTGGAACACCTGGACTAGGGTAACCCATTCACTGTCAGCGATTGGATATATCACACCTGTGTCCAACCACTTGATGATTTCTTTATGTATGACCTCTTACATAGGTGTGTTGATGCACTCTTGGTATTCCATACTCGACTTGTAGTCCTTGACCACTTGAATTTTATGAGTGTACACCCCAGGTGGGATACCAATAATGTCCGTAATTGTCTATCTGATAGCCTTTTTAAACTGCTTGAGCACCACGATCAATGCATTTACCTGTTTGTCATTAAGATCTGTAACAAATGACATGCAAAGTATTGTTAGTACCTAAAACCACATACCTTAGATGGTTCCAAAGAGCCTTCAATTCTAACACCAGTGGCTCCTCAATGGACGGTCTAGTGGGTGGTGACTCTTGATTTTTCAAGCCCTATTCAAGCTTAGCTTGGCGTCAAGTGAATCTAGATACACAGGAAATTTATTGTATCCTCGCAATTTGGGATACTGTCACTCTCAAAATTCATCAACTTTGCCTCCAGAATGTCGAATCTGGTCTATCTTTGATTGGTACCTCCGGTTCTACCTCATCATTGCCCTCAATGATAGACACTACCTTTAGATCATTATTCTTCTTTGTATGTTAGCAGACATTGACGATGTTCTCATCTTTATCTAGTATAAACTTAAGTTGGCTCAATTCCATGTCCACCAGTGCTCGTCCGGTGGCTAAGAAGGGTCTTCCCAAGATGATTGGGACTTTGAAATCAACCTCACAATCAAGGATCACAAAGTTTGTTGGGAATATGAATTTCTCAACTTTGACAAGGGTGTCATATAGTATCCCCACAGGCTTCTTCACCATTTTGTTAGCTATCAACAATGAAATGCTCATAGGAATAGAGGCTCCTAATCCTGGCTTCTTGAATACTGTAAGCGGCATCAAATTTATATAGGCACTTAGATCACGTAATGCCCTTACGAACTCATCATCTCCAATGGTATAGGGTATGGTGAATGCTCTGAGATCTCTTGCTTCTGCACTAAGGACCTTGTTGTGATTGCACTACAATACTGAAGCTCTTGGGAGAGCTCCTGGCTTACAGTCCGCTTCTTTGTGACCAAGTCCTTCGTGAACTTTGCATACCCAGGCATTTTCTCCAATGCCTCAATGATAGGGATGTTGATGGAGAGTTGCTTCAGCATGGAGATGAAGTGCTCGAATTTACCTTCCTCTTTCTTTTTGAGTCTTTCAGCAAAACGAGAAGGAGGTCTAGGAATGGGTTTTAATTTCTATGATGTCACTATAACATCACTTTCCCCATCATTGGTATGAAAATCTTTGGTCTCTGAATCTTTTCTCTCAACTATCTCCTCACAAACAACATCATTATCAATTGGCATCGGAGGGTCAATGGTCTATTTGTTACCATGTGTAGTCACTGCCCTTCATTCTTTGGATTCTGAACGGTGTTGGTGGCCATTGTATCTTTCTGGTACTGGTTCAGTTGAGTTGTCATCTGACCGAATTGTTGCTACAACTACTTGATAGCAATAGAATAAGACTTAATTTTCTGATTAATACTGGAGATGTTAGATTTCATCCCTTTTAAGGTCTCATCCTAAGCGTCAGCCTTCTCCAATAGTTGATCAAACATCTCCTTAACTCTAGAGCTACCATCACCTGAATCTCAATTATATGGTGGCATATACAAACCATTTCTGTAACCATCTCCTTATCCCCAATCAGCATCTCGGTCCTGGCCCCTGTTTCTGTCATAGTAGCCTTTTCGATTATTGTCTCCGAAGGCACCATCCATTTTAATATTCCAACCATGGTTTCCTTGACCTTGGCACTGATAGTCCTGATTGGACCTTGTTCATTGGTCCGAAAACTCGCTACAAAATAGATGATGAAGCAAGTATCTTTCTTAGAGTAAGGCTCCTCATACATGGGTGCTTGGGAAGACTGATGAGACACTACATTCACATATTCTTGGTTCTACTTTATTAACAACTCCACATTGGTACTAATCTGAGTGAGCTCTTGCATCATATCTTTATTTATCTTTTCTTGCGATGAACTAGTACAGACTTCCAACGAGCTCTTGGTTGTTGACTTATATCTTATTGTCCATGCACAATTTATCTTGACCACTTTCTTCAACCTTCCAGCAATCAACAAAAATGGACGATCTAAAAACGAGCCTCTTATGATAGTGTCAGCAACCGCTTAGCCATTCTCATTTAGGGCTTGATAAAAGATCTCCACTAAGGCGTCATCAATGATCTTATGGTCTAGGACAATCCTCAGGCACTTTGTGAACCTCTCGCATATAGTGCTAATAAAATCACTAGGTTGTTGCTCAAAGTTGTTGATCTAGTCCTTCAACTTCAACTTCTTTAACCTCGGAAAGAACCTCTCCGAAAAGGCTTTCTGCAGTTCTGGCCAGTTGTTGATCGAACTATGTGGGAGTTTGGACAACTATAGCTTTGCATCGGTTGTGAGAGACAATAGGAATACACGGAGCCTAACGACACCCATAGATAGATTCTGGTGTCCCATCATGCTCTTACAAATGAAGACAACATTGTGTAGATGGTTATGCAGATCTTCTCATGGTACGCCTGCAAGAAACCCACGATTCTGCAGCATTTGGAGTAACCCACTCGAAATAATAAACTTTGTCTCATCCAGTAATAGAGGTAACATAACAGCTCCAGTGACATCCATTGTCATAGGGTCAAGCCAATATTGATTCCATATATGAGCCGCAGCTTGAAGATCCTGTGGTGATGGATTAATATCCTTAAGTGAAGGTGGGTTATCTATATTATTATTATTGTTCTAGTTTAGTGCTGCATTCACTGCCTTATTTGCAGCATTGTTCGCATTGTGTTGGGCCATTTTTCTTAGCATCCTTTGGATCGTAGGGTCAAACAGAGTTAAGGGTATGCCTCGACTTCGAGTGTTATGCATACACCACACTTGCACACTGAAACAAAACAAAAATAACAAAAATATAAACTGAGGGAAATAAGAATTAATTCTCAAATTACTCAAATTGAACTAGTCTAGCTGTATTCGCCAACAACAACACTAAAATCTTGATGTTGCCTAAGCTGTACCACCTTTTTGAAGGTTAAAGCGGTCATTGTCAAGATATATAACCAAACCAAGGTTAGGATTGAATTTCACAGGGAAAATTGTAGACTCAGAGTAATTTCAAGTAATTCGAGTTAGTTAACCTACTTACCTCTCGAAGGGGAGGGGTTTGTATAATTTGCAGAAAGTAAAACTAAACTAGAAAAAGTGTTGTGAAACTAGTGACAAGAGTAACTAGGATATTGTATTCCCCATGATTCCCTAACTTGGTATTACAAGATAATCGTAATCTTTTCTAGTGTGTTGCATGCAAAAAGATAAGTTAAGTTTACCAAACCCTTTGATCTAGGTGAGAGGTAAATTTCACTGACATTACTAGCCCTTACCTATTGTTCCAATACAACCTCCTCTTGATCTAGTTTGGTATATTAGACGAGAAGAAATTGATCGAATCCTATTAATTAATCTCTTTTCCATTCATTACTACCTTGATCCAGTCAGGAACAACTAGGCAAGTTCTAATATTGGCCACCTTTAAAAAAAATAAAAAAGAAGAGAATTAATTAATCTATGCATGCACACTTTCCAAGAATTACGAATTATCCAATTTTACCTTGTTAGTTCCTCTGTGCATAATCATTGTAGATGTAAGAATCATGATAGGGAATAATGTAATTGGGAACTTACAAAGATGAATTTGTGAATAAGAAATCCCAAACTCTTCATAAGAAATCACAAAGTAGTGAGTAAATCAAAAGTTGTGTTCTAAGTGTTTCTAAGCACTTCTCTCTATATTTCTGGTCATTCTCCTTCGTTCTCTATTGAAAATAAACTAAAATAGCTATTTATAATAAGTAAAATACAAGTCCAAAATAAAATAGAAAAATTGGTTTCGACAGGCAATACTAGTAGGGTTACAGGCCGTATAAAGTTTTATAGCCTGTACGGGGGCTTTGTGATCTTTAACCTTCATAACTGGGCATAGCTTCTACGATACATTTCTACAGGATGTATTCAAACTTATGACTCGTATAGGTTTTTGTCTAATGACTTTCCAAAAAATTCCAACTGCTGATCCTTAAGGTACGAAACCTCATCCACGACTTGTACAAATTTCTATGGCTCGTCTGACAGTCTGTAGATGCAACTTTACAAAATCATCTCTTTATTGGATCTTAACTACAAATATACTCTACAACTAATGGAAATTTCCATGGCTCATAAAGTGCTTCTTACAATAGCAAAATTACAGCAACTGCAACACTTAGCCCAAAATCTTGCCAAATCCTATAATCCTGGAAAACAAACATAAGAACACATCAAACCCACTAACATCAATTTGAGAACATACAAAATCCCAAGTTTTAAGCATCAAAAGTGCTGTATTTTGATAGCACATCAATGGACCGATATATTGCCAAGTTGAGTTTCCATGTGCTTGATAGAAGCTGAATGTCATGTTACTATTTGGCTTAATTGTGAAAAAATAGATTTCATCTCCTTCAAGACTTAGTCAGAGGTTTCAACCTTGTTCAAAATTTTGGTTAGCATATCTTCAGTTCAGAGACACTCTAGATTCATGATGTGCTGCCAAAATACAACACTTTTGATGCTTAAAACTAAGAATTTTACATGTTCACAATAAGATGTTAGTTGGTTTTATGTGTTTTTGTGTTATGTTTGCAGGATTACATTTTTGGACTTGATTTTAAGGAAAAAGTGCAGTGGTTGCAGATTTTTGCTGCTACACGAGACCCTTTATGGGTCGTAGATCATTCTATGGGTTGTGAAGTAGTTTTGTGAACAATTCCTGTGAGGGGCTATTTTTTGAAGTTGATTCTACGAGCATGTAGATGATTCATTGATGGTTTTATGAGTCGTAGAAGATGGTTCTTGCCATGAGGATATGAGATTGGGACTTTCTGAAGTTTCATAAAATGAAACCCCTTTATGAGTCCTAAACCATTTTTTGAGTCGTAGTGGGATTGTCACGACCTAAGCCTAGAACCTAGATGTGACACGATAAATGGGGAACCCAAAAGAACCCCAAACAAACTCCTAGCATATCAATAACACCTCCTTGGTCGCGGAAGCAAAATAACAACAACAATATATATAAATGGGGGAAACAGGACTAAGGGAAGTCTTTGGTAGTCATAAAACATTCAAGAGTCGAGCTCGTAGCATAAGTAAATCAAATCTTCCAACAACACCTCTAACATAGATTGGAGCAGGGGCTAAGACATTCTCCAGGCTTACTCTCATAATAACAAGTATTTAACATAAAGAAATCTCAATATATCAAGAGTAACAAGGATAGTGTCCTCGGACTTGAGGACTCACCAAAGCTTATCTTCAAAGTACCAAACTAGCCACATGGAGGATGATCGATAGGTGCTCCGGTCCCTATATGGTAACATCATGTAGGCATAGAGTATGAGTTAGTATGTTTGAATGTACTAAGTATGTAGGATACAATACAACAAGACATAAGCCAACATAGTCAAAATGCATAACCATAGCAATGGATAAGTATAATATCAATATGGCATGCATGATCAATGCTTGAAGTAAAACATGCTTGTAAATCATATAACTTACAAAGTATATAATACATATGTGGGCAGATACCATAACCAACATAGACCAAGAAAACTACTAGTAGGAATCCAAGGCATGTCACCCCCTTAGAAGGTGATTGAGGTATCCACCCCTCAACAAGGTGATTGGGCATGTCAGCCCCCAACAAGGTGGTCGAGGTATCTACCCCCCAACATGGTGATTGGGCATGTCACCCCCCAAAAATGTGGTGGAGGTATCCACCCCTCAACATGGTGATTAGGCATGTCACCACCCAACAAGGTTATTGAGGCATGTCACCCCTTCAAAAAGGTAATTGGGCATGTCACCCCCAACAAGGTGTGGTTTACTTGCAACACCATAGACATTTTTCATGAATTTCATTCGTACATGTAAGCTCTTAATTATTATAAAGTCACTCGTAAACCATGTAATAGATCATCAATAACTTGAGAATCCTTATCAAGATATTTTATCAAACAGTTGGTGGGTTCATAATGCTAGTTTAAAATCATGCAATTCAAGAGTGAAATAATATGAGAAAACTCAATGTAAATCAAGGTACCAACACATAGTAAAACCTTCATGTAGTATACCTTGAAACCCATCATCGAATCTCATAATAGATCATAGTTTCATAGCTCAAAATATGCATAGTCTCAATAGGCAAAATTGATTCATAGTATAAGCTTGAAATAGATAGATATGCGTAATCATTCAACATTTCATAAAACTCCAACATAAATTTATAATCAAAATCCATAATAAGAGCCATAGATGACACAACTTGAAAACATGTAATTTTCATAAAAAGGAAGATTGGGCTCCATGGGTGAAAAGACGCAATGGATGAAACCCATATACCTATATTTGGAGATTCCTTGATGTAAACTTGGAAGGAGGAGCTTGGATTGAGTTCTTGAGATCCAATGTGAGCTTGAAATCCTTGGATTTGGATGGAAATTTTGATAAAGTGTTTGGGAGGTTTCAGAGAGGGTTTTCGAGTGATATAGAGTCGAAAAATGGCTAAGTATAAGTGTTTTCACACATAAGTGGGCATGGGGATATGATCCCAATACCCTTGACTGACATAGGAAAAATGAGGAAAAACTTGTACTGGTCCACGTTTGGTTCGCAATACGTACCCATCGTGAAAGCAAAAGTTGTACTGCTTCACGTCCAGTCCATGTTGCGGCCTGGTCATGGATGCACACTTGATAAGAAAAATTAGCAAAAATGGATCCTCTAAAATTCGGGTTATACCCATTTTCCACTCAATTTTCCCCTTGATCGAGAATATTTAGTTAGATTTTTTATATTTCGCATGGATTTTAAATATATAAAAATTATGATTATGGGCATTTCCGAAGCATATTTTTGAGGCGTTTCAGGGACGTCATAGAGTTGAAGTTAAAACTTCTAGCAGCTAAGTACGAGAACCTGATTACAGGCCGTGGAATGCAATACGACTCATAAAATCCTTTCATTAGCCATGCTGACCAGTTCTCCTATTTTTTTTAAAACTTGTATTTTACTTATTATAAATAGGTTTTTAGGTTATTTTTTATACGTTTTCACCTAATACTCAGAGACTCAGTAATTAGAGATAGAAAATTGTGAGATCACGTTGGAGACTCTTTGAGGACACTTGTGTTTGGATTTCATCTTTAAGCTTTTGATTCTTATTGAAGTTGAATTTGCTTGTTCTTAGTTCTGTTGTGTAAGTATTCAATTATGTTTTCTCAATCCATAATTCTTGCATCTACTCAAAGCATGAGTAGCTAAATCAATAATAAGGGTTGTGGAACTGTGAAGAACTTACAAAATAAAATTGGATAATTTATAATTTTTGGAAGGTATATATGCATGTATTAATTAACTCTCTCCTTTTTGCATGTTTTCTAATGGTGGCCAACATTAGAACCCGCCTAGTGTTACTGACTAGACCAAGATAGTAACGAATACAAAAAGATATTAATTAACAGAATTCGATTGATGTATTCTAATCTAATCAATAAAACTGGGCCACGATGCCATTTTTTGATGAACGCTCAAGATACACCTCTTTTTGAAGTAAAAGGGATCGTCAAAGTAATTAACCTAACCAAGGTTAGGGTTGAATCCCATAGGGAATACGAGACTTTTGCAACTTAGTTCACCAATAATCAATTCAAGAATCAACTAACTCAATTCTCTAAAGGGGAGGGGGTTGTAATGATCGATAGGAAATTAAACTAGGCTAACTAAAATTGGAAGACAAACAATATTGGAGAGCAACTTGAGTATTGTGTTCCCCATGATTCACCAACTCAACATTCTCGGATATCGCAATTCTCAACTTGAATATTGCTTTAGAATGGTAATTTAGGTTCTTCCAACCCTTTGGTCAAAGGTGAAGGTCGAATTTCACTATGGGACTTGGCCGATCTCCATAGTGTGCTCAACTAACCATTACCCATAGTCCTAGTCAACCTCTCTTTGGTTCAGTTTGGTTGATTAGATGAGAGCATATCATCGAATCTTGTTAATAATTCTCTTTTCCTATTCATTACCACCTGAATCGGGAAGGTAACACTAGGAAAGTTCTAATATTGGCCACCACTAGAAAATATTCAAAATGAAGAGAAATGATTAATATGTACAAATACCCATTCTAAGAATTGCAAATAATCCAAGTTTTCTAAGTTAGATTCTCATGGTTACCATAACCCCAAGTTGTGGGTTTAGCTACTCATAACTTGGGTAAATAAAGAAATAATGAATATAGAAAACATGCTTAATTACTTATCCAAGAAGATTGAAGGACAAGAAAACCCAATGTGTATTGAGAATCACATGATTGAAAGTTGGGTTTAATCCACAAGTGAATCTCTTCTCTAAAATGTAGTCTCCAAAACTAAAACCCTAAGAATATACTAATTTCTTGCTCTCTAATCTATTCTTAACTTTTCTCTATGTACAATTCTGAAAAACTTCAAATACTGCTTTAAAATGACCTAGTATTTTCTATTTATAGTATTTACAAACAAGTTCCTAAATTAATTAGAAAAACTGGTTGGCACATGATACGAGACATAATTACAACTCATAACTAGGGTCACGAGCCGTAATCGGGCTTTCGTGGTCAGCCTCCTGCATCTTGGACTTCACTGATATGAAACCCCTTTACGAGTTGTAGTCTGATCTACGACTCGTATCGACTTCACATAGTCCATATTTATATCACTTGGTCCAAATCTTATCAACACTGGAAATCTCTACGAAACCTCCATACCGTAGATGGAACTATGACTCGTAAATGGGTCTCTTTGGCTGAACTTCAAGTTTTGCTTCAATACCGGAGACCTCCACAAGACTACCTCTATGGCTTGTAAACTAACATACGACTCGTAGAGGGTCTCGTATGTTCTAAAAAATTAGTAAAATCTGCAACTTTTCCCAAAATTGTGCCAACCTTCTTTTCCTATAAAAACAAACACAAAAACACATAAAGACCATGAAAATCATTGAGAATACACAAAATCCTATATTTTAGGCAGCAAATGTGTTTTATTTTGATAACACATCAACACCCTCAACTTAGCGTTATTGCTTGTCCTCAAGCAATGATTCAATCTATATAGATAATAAATTAACACATTGCAATCAGCCCAATGGCATATACCATACTCAAATCCAACTCAGGTACCCATATCAACTTTTTCAAAACAAGATCATATAGCTATTTAGCAGACCAAAGCATATTAATGTATTTGACAATAAAATATAGTAAAGGAATATCAACAATCCACAATCATTAAACAAGTAAAACATTGACAATGCAATGCAAATACCCTCATAGAAAAAGAAGTCCCTTTTAACACTCAATGAAGATTTCAGAATTTCACCATAGGACTATGCAAGCACACTCACTCTCACAAATGACATTTGTGCATGGTGACCAATACCATAGACTTACCCGTATACTCATGACCTAGACTTTTGACTAATTGGGTTACGATCAGTTTAGGACTTTATAAACTTGTAATGTCGGCTCATGGGGCTTTGGTGTGGCATTTTTGACAAGTCATGACTAAAAGCCAACCTTGAACCACGCTTTTCAACACTTTCACTTTACCAACTCAATCATTTCCACCTTATTCTCCCTTTTTTCTTCATATTCAAGCTTTTCCGGGTATTTTCTCCTCATTTTCAGCTTTTGGCTTATTTTCACACATTATTTTGCTTGTTCAACTCAATCTAAGGCATCTTTCTCTCTTTTTTTCACCTGGTGCATGATTTTCTTTTCTTTCTTCACATTCCTAACTTGCTACCTCATTTTTGTGCTTTTACCCCTATACTGGCCACTCTCAACTTAGGCTTTTAACCCATATCGAAGTATACAATGGCCATTCCCTAAACCAGGGCCACTTTTTGTAGTCACTCTCAACTTAGGTTTTTTGCCTAAATCAAGGTTTACAATGCTCAAGGATAGACTAGGGCTAATTTCAAGATATTTCACTAGACAACCTTAGGCTAATCAGGTGTTGAGAAATAAATGCTCAAATATTTGGAACAAGAGATGGATTTCTCATTTGGTTGGTCATTTTAGGTAAAAGTGGACTAAGTTAAAGAAAAAGGACCTAAGATCCCTTCCTAATTCATATAGTCTCCAATCTAACTTAGAGTAATAGGGCAAGTTCTATATCAGCACACAATGCAAGGATATAACAAAATTAGCTCACACCACATGACATATCATAAATAGCCAGTAGAAACACATAGATCATGCTTCATGTATCAAAGGCCCTTATATAATCAAAACAGATATTGCCAAATCATTCAACAATGCATGCTTGCAATATAACTACTACTAAAAAAATTTGATGGTACCAATTTTCAAAATATTTCATAAAACATCAAAAACAAGGTACATGCCATCAGTTCAACTACAATATACTACAAATATCATCTAAGACATCCTAAATATATCGATTCAACAAAAATTAAATATTCACGAGGAAAAGGAATACATGCAAGAAAACTTTGGGATCAAAATTTGGGGTAGTTATAGACCAAAAGCTACTTAGACTTCACCCTAGTCCTTAATCACATACACCCCCTCGAAAAAATTGTACGTTGTCCTTAATGTAAAATATCAAAATCAAAGTAAATACAAGGGGTCAACACCAACACATCTTGATGCCTAAGCACTAGTCTCAGGCTACTTCTGATCATCTCCCTTCTGTGGGGTAGTTTGTGCAGTAGCCGCACCAGATGTGCAAATACCCATCACCTTATCACGCTCTTGGGCTCGTCTGAACTCTTCTTCTCTTGACATCCTTAAGACTCGGCCGAGCTCATCCTCTACCTCTTCCTTATAAACTTCATAGACCTTTTGACGCACATGCCTCTCCTCGATATCATCATCCTCAATAAGGGGTCTTGAAATGACCCCAAAAAGTGTCCAAAAATGTGCCTAAAAAATATCCATAATCGTAATTTCTATATATCTCAAAATTCGTGGATGATATCGAAAATTTGACTTTATATTCTTGTTCAAGGGAAAAAATGTAGTGGGAAATGGGTATAACCCAAATTTTAGAGGACTTGTAGTGAAAAATGAATTTTGTTAATTTTGCTAATTCAGTAGTAGCCCGCGATTGCTCCGCGACGTGGACCTGTCGCATAGCAGTGTATTTTGTTGTTAGTTTTTTTAATCTTGGTCCAAGGCTATGGGGTCTTGGGCCAACCTCATATAATTTAAGACTTTCCCAATACTCTCTCAAGCACTTGGAAAAATATTTCACTCAAAATCAAGTGTCGCAATCTCTTTCACGATCTAATGATTTCACCCAAGCTTCAAGTCTCCATTCAAATCTTCTTCAAGAAAATCTCTGAAGTTAAGATATGTGGGTTTCAACCATTGGATACTTTCACCCATGGTGCCTAAACTTCCTTTTTTTTTAAACCTAAAATGCATGTTTCTAAGTTGATTTATTTATAGGTATTACTCACTATGAATTTAACTATAAACTATGTTAGGATTTCATGAACTTGTGACTGTTTAAGTATGTTTTGAGATATGAATCTATGATCCATTGTCGGTTTTGATGGAGGGTTTTGATGCAACTTGCATGAGGGTATTATCAAGTGTTGGTGGGTAGTTTTACATTGAGTTTTCTTGCATGATTTCACTCTCACATTGCATGATCTTATAATAGCATTACACACCTGCCAAGTGTTTGATAAAATGTACGATTTTGGATTCTTGAGTCATTGATGATCCATTGCATGACCTATATTTTAAATGACTTTATGATGATGAAAGGAATTTTTGTATGAGTTATTTCCATGAAAAGTACTTATAGTATTGTAAGTTAACCATGCTAGTTGAGCAGGTGATGCCTCAATCAGCATAGATGGTAGGGTGAGACAACCATCAACCAATTGAGAGGTTAATACCTTAATCACCATGGATAGAAGGGTGAGACAACCATCAACCAATTGAAGGTTGATACCTCAATCACCATGGATTTTAGGGTGAGATAACTATCAACCAATTGAGGGGTTGATACCTCAATCACCATGGGTGGTAGGGTGTGACAATCCATCATAATGTTGGTCTCTTCTTACATATGTAATATGTTCTATATAAGCAAGTTTTACTTCAAGCATCATTTATACATATTATATTGTCATTATGCTATCCATTACTTATGATAGTGCATTTTGCCTATGTTGCCTTTCTCTTGTTGCATTGCATCCTACATACTTAGTATATTCAAATATACTAACGCATACTCTATGTCTGCATGATGTTAACATGCAAGGATTGGAGACCCACTTGATGATCCTCCTCCTCCACGTGGCTAGTACGATTTCTCTTAAAGCAAGTTGGTGAGTCATCAACTCTGAGGACATACTTCTCTTGATTTATGCTATTTATTGACTCTTCTTGTGTTAGAAACTTATGATTTATGAGGGTGAGCCTGGAGATTGTCTTGGCCCCCACTCCTATCCATGTATTAGTGGAGTTATTGGAACCTTATGATATTTTAATACTATACTATTGGAGTGTTATGTTTCTATGGTCTCAAAGATGTCCGTTAGCCCCATATTCCCCTTTTTCTATCTATTATTATTGTATAATTGCTTCTGTGGAAAAGATGTGTAATGATATGATAAGGGGCTTTTTTTGGGTTCCATCGGGTTCGCCATTCCTTGTGTCATGTCCAGGACCTAGGTACGAGTTGTGAAAAACTTGGTATAAGAGCACTAAGTTGTTAATGGTCCTCGACATCCAACATACCGTGTCTGTTAGAGTCTTATTCATGGTTGTGTTACGCACCACGACTATGAGTAAGAGGCTATTAGACGTTCTAGGAAATGTTTCCCTTCTTCATGATATATGTCATAAGATAGAAGTTAGGTAAGGTTTCCCCTCTACTGAATATTCTTTTCTATTTTTAGATCATGCCTAACATAAGAGGAAGAAGAGCCCGCACGCTTGAGGAACAACTGGCTCATGGAGAGCTCCGGGATGCTCTCACCTTGCTAGATCAAGCCATGGCTAATCAAGTTAATAAAGGAGCCCAAGCCCCTCATGCTCCTACTTCAGCATCTTGGGTGAAAGTCTTTATGAGGATGAATCCACCAGAGTTTTATGGGTCTAAGGTAGATAAGGACCCTCAAGAATATTTTGACGAGATGTACAAAGTGTTGGCTATTATGGGTGTTAGGTTGTAGGAGAAGGTGGAGTTCGTGGCATACCAACTCAAGGGGGTGACCCAAGTATGGTTTACCCAATGGAAAGTGGAGAAAGGGAACAACAATGTGATTTCATGGGAGGAGTTTAAGGCGGCATTTCTAAATCGCTTCTTCCCTCTTGAGCTTAGGGAGGCCAAAATGATGGAGTTCATGAATTTGAAGCAAGGATCTATGAGTGTGAGGTAGTACTCCCTCAAGTTCAACCAACTCTCAAAATATGCTCCACAATTGGTTGCCGACCCAAGGTCTAGAATGAACAAGTTCGTGATGGGTGTATTCAATTTGGTGAATGAGGAGTGCAGTGCCGCTATGTTGATTAGTGACATGGACTTATCTCGTCTAATGAGTTATGCCAAACAATGGAAGGGGAAAAATTGAGGAAGAGGAAGAGTAGTGAGGCCGAGAGGGCCCATTTTGATGGTAAGTTCCAAACATCCAAGGGTGGCCACCAAGGCCTAGTGGGAAATTTGCTAATGATAACCCAAGGCCCCAAGGAGGTAGTGGTGTGGTGCCTAGACCTATGTGCCCAAGATGTGGTAGAGGCCATGATGGTCCATGTCTGAGGGACACTAATACTTGCTATAGTTTGGAGAAGTGGGTCACAAAAAGGTTGATTGTCCTCGGAATCAAAATAAGGGTAAAGATGTTGGTCCACAAGGCCGGGGTGCAAATGCGGTTCTTTTGGGGAGAGGAGGCCAACAATGTGGTTCCCCAAGGCACAATCGGTTCTATGCACTCCAAGAGAGACAAGGGGTTGATGAGGTGCCCAATGTTGTCACCGGTATATTAAAAGTCTTTTATTTTGATGTATATGCATTACTAGACCCGGGTGCTACTCTTTATTTTGTTACCCTTTTATTGCCAAAAAATTTCATGTTGAACCCGAATTGTTGTGTGAGTCTTCTGAGGTGTCTATTCCCATTGGTGTACTATTGTTGCTAGAAAGGTCTATAGAAATTGTCCTGTTTGCATTTTGCATAAACTTTTGCCTTGTGATCTTGTTGAGTTGGATATGGTGGATTTTGATGTCATTCTTAGGATGGATTGACTACATGCATATTATGCCTCTATTGATTGTAGAACCCATAAGGTCAAATTCCAATTCCCAAATGAAATCATCCTTGAGTGGGAGAGTCATGATATGGTGGTCAAGGGTAGGTTTATCTCTTGCATTAAAGCGCAAAAGTTGACCTCTAGGGGGTGTCTCTATCATCTTGTGAGGGCTAGGGATGTGGAGTCTAAAGTCCTTCCCATAGAGTCGGTTTCGGTGGTTAATAAGTTCCTAGATGTCTTCCCTAGTGAGCTTCCCGGTGTTCCTTCGGAAAGGGATATAGATTTTGGTATAGATCTCCTTTCTGATATTCAACCTATTTTTATTCCTTCTTACCGTATGGCCCTGACGGAGTTGAAGGAGTTGAAAGAGTAATTAAAGGATTTGTTGGAGAAGGGTTTTATTAGGCCTAGCCAATCACCTTGGGGTGCACCGGTGTTGTTTGTGAAGAAGAAGGATAGTTCTTCTTAGAATGTGTATTGACTATCGGCAACTTAATAGAGTCACCATCAACAATAAGTACCCTCTATCAAGGATTGATGGCCTCTTTGACAAACTTCAAGGGGCTAGTCACTTCTCTAAGATTGATCTTCGGTCCGGGTATCACCAAGTGAAGGTGAGAGAGTGTGACATTTCGAAGACAGCCTTCTAGACTAGGTATGGGCATTATGAATTTCTGGTGATGTCTTTTGGGTTGACCAATGCACTGACTATCTTCATGGATCTTATGAATAAGGTCTTTAAACCCTACCTTGATTTATTTGTTGTGGTGTTCATAAATGATATTTTGATCTATTCATATAGTGAGGAGGAGGATGTGAGTCATTTGAGGGTGGTGCTACAAAAATTGAGGGAAAAGAAGTCGTATTCTAAATATGAAAAGTGTAAGTTTTGGTTGCAAGAGGTTGCCTTCTTACGTCATGTGGTGTCGAGGGATGGTATTAAGGTGGATCCTAAAAAGATGGAAGTGATTAAGAATTGGCCTAGACCTTTGACCCTATTGGACATTTGAAGTTTCTTGGGGTTAGCAGGTTACTATCTGAGATTTGTGAACTGATTCTCTTCTATTGCTTCTCCCACGACTAAGTTGACTCAAAAGAAAGCAATGTTTGTATGGACCGATAAGTGTGAAAACAGTTTCCAAATCTTGAAAGATAAACTTGTCTGCGCTCCTATCTTGACTCTGCTGGAAGGGTTAGAAGGATTTGTCATGTATTGTGATGACTCCCGAATTGGTTTGGGTTGTGTTTTGATGCAAAATGGTAAGGTGATAGCCTATGCTTCTAGACAACTCAAGCTGCATGAAAAGAATTATCCTATCCATGATCTTGAATTGGTTGCCATGGTTTTTGCTTTGAAAAATTAGCATCATTATTTGTATGGGGTGCATGTTGATGTGTTTACTGATCAGAAGAGTCTCCAATATGTGTTCACTCAAAAGGAACTTAACTTGAGGCAACGAAGGTGGTTAGATCTTCTTAAGGACTATGATATGATGTGCATTATTACCCCGATAAGGCTAATATTGTGGCGGATGCTTTGAGTAGGGTGTCTATGGGTAGCCTTGCACATGTTGATGATGGGGCAAAGAGGTGTCTAGAGAGCTTCATCGGATGGCTAGATTGGGGGTTAGGATAAAAGAGGTTGACAATGGTGTTATTGTGGTTATTGATGGTTCAAAATCTTCCTTGATTGATAAGGTAAAAGAAAGCAAGATCTTGACCCCTCCTTGTTAGAATTTAAGGACTTCATGAGAGAGGGCAAGGTGGAGGTTTTCTCCCCAGGGGGAGATGGTGCTCTTAGGTACCAAGGTAGGCTGTGTGTGCCTAGTGTTAGTGGCTTGAGAGAGAAGATCCTTGTAGAGGCTCATAATTCTTTCTATTCCATTCCCCTCGGTTCTACAAAGATAATAGAGATTTGAGTCATGTGCTTTTGTGGGGAGGTATGAAGAAGAACATTGCGAAATTTGTATCCATTTGTCGTAGTTGCCAACAAGTCAAAGTCAAATACCAAAGTCTAGGTGGCCTAACCAAATATATAGAGATTCCCATTTGGAAGTGGGAGGAAATTAATATAGATTTTGTGGTTGGGTTGTCTAAAACTAGAAAGGATTTTGATTCTATTTGGGTTGTGGTTGATAGAATGATAAAGTCGGCTCATTTACTACCGGATAAGACTACTTATGGAGCGGAAGACTATGCTAGATTGTACATTCATGAGTTGCTTAGATTGTATGGGGTGCCCCTGTCTATCTTATCAGATCGTGGTGCTCAATTCACCTCTCACTTTTGGAGGTCCTTCTAAAGAGGTCTTGGTACTAAGGTAAAGCTTAGTACGACCTTTCACCCTCAAACAGATGGCCAAGCCAAAAGAACTATCCAAACTCTTGAGGATATGCTTAGAGCTTGGGTTTTGAAATTTAAGGGTAGTTGGGATGATCATATTCCATTGATTGAGTTTGCTTATAATAATAGCTATCGTTCAAGCATTGGAATGGTTCCTTTTGAGGCCCTTTATGGTAGACATTGTAGGTCCCCGGTAGGATGGTTCGAGGTAGGGGAAATGGCTTTGTTGGGTCCGAGTCATGTTATGGAGGCTATGGAGAAGGTAAGATTGATTAGGGAAAGGTTGAAAACAGACCAAAGTCATCAAAAGTCCTATGTCGATATGCTGAGAAGGGAGCTTGAATTTAAAATTGGTGATTGGGTTTATCTGAAGACCTATAAAGGGTGTGATTCATTTTGGTAAGAAGGGTAAATTGAGTCGAAGATTTGTTGGTCCTAATATAGTGTTGAGCATGATTGGTGAGGTGGCTTATGAGTTGGAGTTTCCTAGTGAAACGGACTTGGTTCATCTGGTCTTCCATATGTCTATGTTGAGGAAGTGTATGGGTGATCCTAGTGCTATTGTGCCTCTTAACGTTATGGGTGTTGTTGAAGACAATTTGACTTATGAAGAGGTTCCAGTAGAGATCTTGGATAGACAAGTGAAGAGGTTGAGGAACAAGGATGTGCCTTCCGTTAAGGTCCTTTGGAGGAATCAACAAGTTGAAAGTGCCACATGGGAAGCCAACGTAGACGTGCAAAAGAGATATCCCTATCTCTTACATTCTACTCAAGCCTAAGGAACTAATTTTGTGTCCCCTATGTGATTTCAAGTCTTATGTATCAACCCTTATATCATTGCATGTATTCATGTTTATGTTGACAAGTTCATAGTGATTTTGACACTTATATTGAGATTTTCAAATGATGTTTAACTGAATTGTTGCATTCTTGTTGGGTTTGATTTCTTCATGAGTATCCTTCTTATTTCACGTTTCTTTGACATTCGGGGAAGAATGTTCCCAAGGGGGAGATACTGAAACGACCCCAAAAAGTACCCGAAGATGTGCCTTGAAAATGCCCATAATCGTAATTTTCATATATCTCAAAATCCTAGCGTGATATCACAAATCCAACCTCATATTCTTATTTGGGGGAAAAATTAAGTGGGAAATGGATATAACATGAATTTTAGAAGACCCGTAGAGAAAAGAAAATTTCATCGATTTTGCAATTCCAGTAGCAGTCCGCGACTCCTCCGCGACTGCTCCGCGACGCGGGCCTGTCGCGGAGCAGTGTATTTTGTTGCCAATTTTTCTAATCTCAGGCCAAGGCTTTAAGGTCTTGGGCCTAAGCCTTCCTATGCATAAAAACACATATATTTAGTCATTTTTCAACCTTATATCATTCATGACTTTCCCAACACTCTCTCAAACACTTACACAAATATTTCACTCAAAATTCAAGAGTCCCAATCTTTTTCTGGATCTATGGATTTCACCCAAACTTCAAGTCTCCATTCAAATCTTCTTCAAGGAAATCTCTAAAGTTAAGGTATGTGAGTTTCAACCATTGGGTCCTCTCATCCATGGTACCTAACTTTCCTTTTTACCTAAATTGCATGTTTCTAAGTTGATTTACTTATTGGTATTACTCACTATGAACTTGACAATAAACTATGTTGGGGTTTCATGAACTTGTGACTGTTTAAGAGCATTTTGAGCTATGAATCTATGATCAATTGTGGGTTTTCATGGTGGGTGTTGATGCAACTTGCATGAGGGTATTACCAAGTGTTGGTGGGTGGTTTTACATTGAGTTTTCTTGCATGATTTCACTCTGTAATTGCATGATCTTACACTAGCATTACACACCCGTCAAATGTCTGATAAAATGTTCGGTTTTTGATTCTTGAGCCATTGATGATCCATTGCATGCCCTATGATTTGAATGGCTTTATTACGATGAAAGGAATGTCTATATGAGTTGTTTCCATAAAAAGTACTCATAGTATTTTAAGTTGACCATGCCTAGTTGAGGAGGTGATGCCTTAATCACCATGAATGGTAGGGTAAGATAACCATCAACCAATTAAGGGTTACAACCATCAAACAATTAAGGGTTGATACCTCAATTACCATGGATGGTAAGGTGAGACAACCATCAACCAATGGAGGGGTTGATACCTCAATCATCATGGATGGTAGGGTGAGACAACCATCAACCAATTGAAGGGTTGACACCTGAATCGCCATAGATGGTAGGGTAAGACAACCATCAATCAATTGAGGGGTTGATACCTCAATCACCATGGATGGTAGGGTGTGACAGTCTACCATAATGTTGGACTCTTCTTATATGTCACGCCCAAAGTCCTATTAAGGTAGACTGGCACCCATTGCCGATAAGGCTCAGGAGAACCAATTTATATCCATGCGCTTTCTATATATGTTATAAGGGATTTCTTCATTCAACATGCCTTTAAGAAAGTAAATAGTAATAACGAGCCAAAAGGAAATGCATATGGCTAGGCCGTTGGGGCCACGTTGTTTAAAGTAGGAGACATGACTACACTTTAATTTATGTAGTCAATTTTTGAAAATCATTTGGCATCTTGTAACTGATCAAATAAATTATTAACCCTGGGGAGGGGGTATTTATTCTTAATTGTCACCCTATTCAATTGTCGATAATCGATGCACATCCTCAAGGTACCATCCTTTTTACGTACAAATAACACTAGTGCACCCCAAGGGGACATCCTAGGTCTTATAAAACCCTTCTCCAATAGGTCTTTTAACTGCTCTTTTAATTCACATAATTCTGCCAAGGCAATTCTATATGGAGGGATAAAAATAGGTTGAGTTCCTGGAAGTAAATCAATACCAAAATCTACCTCTCGTTCTGGAGAGTCAATACTAAAATCTACCTCTTGTTCTGGAGGTAAGCCTGGAAGTTTTCAGGGAACACATCAACGAATTCATTCCCTACTAGAACTGATTGAAGAGTTGGCGATTCTGCCTCCATATGCCTTACTCTAACTTAGTGACATATATACAGCTTAGATATCATCTTTTTAGCCTTAAAATAAGAGATAAACTTTCCCTTTGGTGCCCCAATATTGCCTTCTTATCAAGAACTGTCTCATTTGGAAAGTGGAAGTACACTCTCTTAGTTCGGCAATCCACGGTAGCATAGCAAGAAGCTAACCAATCCATACCCATTATAACATGAAATTCCACCATTTCTAGATCAATAAGGTTAGACAATGTGTCAAGGTCACAAACAGTTACTACATAGTCACAATAAATCCTTCTAGCCATAATATATACATCGGTTGGTGTGGATACTTCAAATGGTTTGTTCAATAATTTGGGTGTTCTTTTAAGCTTCCCAGCAACTAGTGGGCTAATTTATGATAGTGTATAACCAGGGTGAATTAATGAATATACATTATGTGAAAAGACAGATAATGTACCTGTGACCACACCAGGTGAAGCTTCCAAATTTTGCAGACTCCTAGAGCATAAGTGCGATTCTGGACTCTGCTAGAGATAGCTGCCCCTCTTACACCTCTACTACGACCCGTAGGTGCTCCTTGACCCCTACTTAATGGAGGGACTGACGATGATGATGCAATAGCTGACCCAGTAGATTGTGCTATATCACCCATACGCCTGCTCAGACAATCGCTTATCATATGCCCTGACACACCACACCAATAACAAGCGTCTGTCCCAACACGACATATACCTGAATAACTTTTTACACATTGTTTACAAGGTTGCCTAGGAGTCATTTGCTGGCCTGCCGAATATCCTGTTGTCCATGCACCTTATCCCTCACCCGTTGACCAAACTAATTGCTCCTAGACCCCTGAAGTTGTGGTGGACCACTGGTTGTAGAATAGGAGGATGAAGGCCTAGGCATTCTATTAGAAAACTGAGGCCTAAGCTCACCTTGGGATGGTGTGAACTTCCCTGTAGTCCTGGCCCTCTTGGACTGTGCCCTTTCTAACTCTTGTGTCCTTCTCCTTTGCCTCGGATCCTCCAATTTCTGTGAAAAAGCTTGCATTCTTGATATATCCATGTCTTTGTTCAAGGAAGCAATGGTACAGTCTCTGACCAGATATGTATCCAATCTATACACATATCGATGAACTCTATCTGCCATAGTAACAACTACATTAGGAGCATACCTGGCCAGGGAATTAAATTGAAGGCTATATTCCCTCACACTCATAATCCCTTGATAGAGGTTCAAGAACAGATCTTCACGGGCCTCTCGGATCTCTAATGGTAAGTAATGGTCAAGAAATGCCCCTTTGAACTCCTTCCAGGTAGGTGGAGGTGTATGTATACCCTTAGATGCTTCCAAGCTTTATACCACAATATAGCCACACCCTTCAACCTATATGTCCCTAACTCGACAACTTCTGTACCACTAATATGCATAACATCTAAAGTGCATTGAATCTGATCAATAAAGTCTTGGGGATCTTCATTAGGATCTGACCCAATGAAGGGTGGAGGGTCCTATCCTCGTGCTAGCTGCTCTATTCACACTACTAGCACCTACAACTGGACCTTCGTGTCTTTGACTTTGGCCAGCAACTATACGAGTCAATAATTGGACTGCATTTCTCAGATCCTTCACAGTAGCATCAATAGGTGGTTCTGGGGAATTTCACTACTTTCTGGTTCATCAGGAGCTGGAGGAGTTGGAGATGTTTGTGACAGAGACCCATATTGAGCCTCATTTCATTGTCTCACCTGACAGGGTGTACCAACCACCACTTCTACTCTTTTCTGTTTACCTTTGTTTTCCCTGGTTTCTGGCATACTTGCTATACAAAACAATTTAGAAGTTAGACATAATCCACCTTTAACACTTGGCTCTATGGAACGATCTAAAGAATAAAAGGAAAGTAACAACTTCTAAATGCCACGTAGCCTCCTACTTATAAATGTGGTGCACAACAGATCGATAAACAAGACTCTACATAGACACGATTTTGTAGACTCCCTAGGATGACCTGCTCTGATACCACTTCTGTCATGCCCAAAGTCCCGTTAAGGCGGACTGGCACCCGTTGCCGATAAGGCTCAGGATAACCAACCTATATCCATGTGCTTCTATATATATTATAAGGGGTTTGTTCATTCAACAAGCCTTTAAGAAAGTAAACAGTAATAACAAGACAAAAGGAAATGCATATGTCTAGGTCGTCGGGGCCATGTTGTCTAAAGTAGGAGACATGACCACACTTTAATTTACGTAGTCTATAAAACCTCTAGATGAGGAAAAGCATATAATAAGGGTCAGGATAGGCCCCACCTCAACTAATTATATAATACAAAAATGTAAGCTCTAGACACACAAAGCTCTGAAGCAACCTGGACCTTGGTAATAGCAGCTAGATATCCCGTACTCCTACTGGGTATATCTACTAGCACCTGTACCTGCAGCATGAAATGCAAATCCCCTGTAAGGGGCATTAGTATGAGATAATGTACTGAATATGTAAGACAGGAAATACTATATATGAAGTAACATCTCAAATGAAACTATGCACTGGTATAGGATAAGAGACCAGCCTTAATCATACTGTGGGATCATGTACTTTATGTTCGATTTATTACTTTACCTTTACTGCATAGTCTGCGCATAACAT
Source organism: Solanum clarkiae (assembly GCA_011800125.2). Taxonomy (NCBI): domain Eukaryota; kingdom Viridiplantae; phylum Streptophyta; class Magnoliopsida; order Solanales; family Solanaceae; genus Solanum; species Solanum clarkiae. The sequence goes on from JAABOM020059604.1 coordinate 27,265, forward strand.
GTAATACAAATGACCAGCTGATCAATGGTAAATCTATGTTGGTATCGGCCCTGGCTAGGCTTTTCCTTTCACTCCTTGGGCTACCCTCCGTGATAGGATCGACCCTAGCTAGGTGATTCTCCCCCCCTGGGTTACCACCCACAAATAGGTAATATAATTTATCTTTCAATTACTTTTGAGATGATTCTTTTGTCGTAATATTAGAGTTGTAGGACTGTAGATACAACATGTAAATAATCACAAAAGACAACACCATAATGAAAAGATTAGGTCATACAAATAATGAAATGCGTATGAGATGAAACAACTTGTGAACTTTATTTAGCAACAAGAACCCATGTAACTTGGTATCCACATATGTATGTGGATTTGAAGGTGACTATGGATGGGAGCATATGAACATGTGAAAGAGTGGAGACCCAGTTAATAGTTGTGTTGGAGTTGGTAAGTGCCTTTATGTGCCAAGGAAGAATATAGATTTCATGCCAAGTAATATGAAATCAAGTAGCTTACATACCTAGCTGTACGACCTTGCTATTACCTCAAGATAACCTTCGATTCCTCCAAAATATTTATCTACAACATAGTAGGTGATTAAACTAGCATTAGCAACCAATAGATACATCTTGGCAGCCCAATCTCATAAAAAAAACATACGGGCAACAAGGGATAATTATAAACCCGAGTGTAATCTTTCAACCTTTCCGCCCCTAATTGTATTTTCTAATACATATTCTCATATAAATATCATGTGCAGCCTATTTTAGTGCCATAACAGTCGTACAATAGCCCACAAGGCACAACACATAACAATTCTACACAACATACAAATAGGCGGCATAAGTTACATCCCTTTGCTACATTTTGATGTTGACAATTCCAAACTTATTCCAACTTTAACCAAACAGTACCCTCCATATATACACATAAAACCAGTCCTAAAATAGTAAAAAATATTCCTCCAAATATGTGGAGTACGTGAGACCATAGTCCTCAATCAATCAGCCCACAAGTTCCTATTACGAGCACAATTACGATACCACATAAGAACTCACTTTTGTGGACTGTAAAAATGGTGCAGCAACCTTTTAACATCATTATAGAAACAATAATCATTAATATCAATAGCATCCCTTCGTAATTAATCCAACAAAAAATAGAAAAGCTTTCAAATAAACAAGAAACATGTACAATAACTTTTGGAACACATGCTGTCCAACAATTTCAGCAAAGGTGTAATTAGCTTAGCCTCTTGTTTTACATAAGAAAACCATACTAAACACATAAGTATTCTTACTTACCTTTACCCTAAAGGTGTAGGGCTTCTCGAAGTACCCTAAAAGTCTCTTGTGGCTGCTTGTAAAGTCAAGAAAGAGTTGAGAGAGAACTTGCAAAACAATCTGATTTTTTTGTTCAAGTTAAAATGGCTTATGGGAGCTTTTTTGAACCCTTTTTAAGGAGGGACTTTGTCCGAACTACTAAGGCTTTTTTAGCCTTATTTTATTAAGATGGTGATGTAGCTTCTTGCCCCTTTCACTTGGGCCTTATTGGGTTCAAATTGGTTGGCCCTTGGCTGCCCACTTTTCCCATTTCTCCTTACTTAGTTTTGGCCCAATTTACCAAGTGAGTTTTGTTGTGCTTGGGTCCTTTATCTATTATTCTTGAGCTGAAAATATAGTCCATTTATGATTCTAAAACTTGGGCTAAAGTTACATCCCTAACACGGACTTTATTCATAATCTGATTTGGACAAATTCGACGTCGGGCCTCATCTCCGTTTAGCTAGCAAATTTAAGCTAAGTAGGTGACTCACCTGCTAGCTTCCTGAGTCCTACAAGCACCTCACTTCTCTCACTTCATTTAAGGTTGTGATCTCCTCAATTTGACTTCAAACTTATTTACACTCGACCCTCTTCAGAGTTAGACATACATATCGCCCTCTAATTTGAGATTCAAGCACTTTTAAAATTGGCGCTAATTTGAAAAGCCATATGATGTTTCATTTGCATAGTACTAGTATTGTAAGATGTGGGGTGTTACATTACATATGTAATATGTTTTATATAAGCATATTTTACTTCAAGCATCATTCATACATGTCATATTGTTATTATGTTATCCATTGCTTATGATATTGCATTTTGCCTATGTTGCCTATCTCTTGTTGCATTGCATCCTACATTCTTAGTACATTCAAATATACTAACACATACTCTATGCCTACATGATGTTACCATGTAGGGACCGAAGCCCCACTTTATCATCTTCCTCCTCCACGTGGCTAGTATGATTTCTCTCAAAGGAAGTTATGAGTCCTCAATTCCGAGGACATACTTCTCTTGATTTATGCTATGCATTGACTCTTCTTATGTTGGAAACTTAAGATTTATGAGGGTGAACCCGGAGATTTTCTTGGATCCCGCTCCTATCCATATATTAGAGGAGTTGTTAGAACCTTATGATATGCCAATGCTATACTATTAGCGTGTTATGTTTCTATGGTATCAAAGATGTACCTTAACCCCGTATTCCCCTTTTTCTATCTATTATTATTGTATACTTGCTTCCGTGACCAAGGATGTGCAATGATATGCTAAGAGGCTTATTTGGGGTCCCTTTGGGTTCCCCATTGTCATATCACGTCTAAGCCCTAGGTCCGGATCATGACAAGTCTCTTCTTGAGGGAAGACTGTGTATGATCCTCCATAGAAAATAGATCAAATAGCGGCTCCGAAGGTGGATCCTCTGGAATTGTAATTGGCACCACTATTGAAGAAGTCAAGTCATCCTTAAGCTTTTCTATCTCCTCATGAATGGTAGACAAGTCTGACGGTCGTGCCTCGGCTAACCTCTTCTTTACCCAGTCCTCAAAGGCATCAATGCGGGCATCCACTGTAGTAATACGCTCCTGAACTATAGAAATAGTTAATGCCTTACATCGTTCCTCTGAGTCCGCAATCGTTTGCCAGACTCATGGGATAAGTAGGTGCGTGAGCTGAGACAACTGAGCCTCGATTCGTGATAACCTCTGCACCATGGCCTGAATAGAAATCGGGAACACGTGAACCATACCCAGTGTAGAAACCATGATGTAGAAGCCTCTGGTGCAGGTGTAACTGAAGTGGGACCCCTCTCAATATTGGCTGCCTCAGGCTGCTGTGGTCTCTCATCGGTCACAGCAACTGGAGTCGTAGAGGGGGCAGTCTTCGAACCCTCCTGTGATAGCTCTAAAGCAAATGGTTCAGGCAAAGAAGGAGGTTGCATCCTCTGAAGTGCCATGGGGTTCTCATCAGCTTTAATTAGGCTGTGATTCAAGTGCATAGGGTCGATATAAAGTGGTCATGATGATGCAATATCTTTACTTTGGATGCATAGTTGGTAAATCAAGATCGGAAATGGAATCAAGGTGGACCTCTTGAGTGCCGACTCATGTATCTGTCCCGCTATCATTCAGGCCCAATCAATCTCATAGCCAGCTAATATGCTGACAACCAGTATCACTCGCTCCGGTGTGAGTGTATTATCTTTTAGCGCAGGCCGGATGTGAGATCTAATGATCGCCCACAAAAACAAGATGGAAAAGAAAGGGAAGCATTGACAATAGGTTCCGTATGGGTGGTGACCCAAGTAGGCTCTAGTTCCTGCTCAACAATGTAACTGCCCATCCATCTCAACAGTGATGTCTTCAGTCTAATTCTGGCCTGCTCCAACCTATGATCAAATTTAGCTATCAACCTCGAGGCTTGGTACATAGGACCAAACACCACATGGCGGATTGTCTCCTCCGAAATATCGACCTGCCACCCTCTCACTAATAGCTCTCTCAATCTCGGTTGCATGAGAGGGTGCTTCCCCTTTGGAAGATCGTGAAGAGTTGTGGCTATGTATGCTGCATAGAATTCCCCCACCATAAGTGGGGCATATCATCCAAGCTTAGCTGCCAACAACTTGAGCCCTATCGTGTTATTGTGTCCTCCAGTCCTAGGACACGACTCAATCCTTCATCAATCAGTCGGGGATCTTCATATATCGACTGTATGGTATTGTTTTTCCCCTTTGGCTGCAGACCCTCATTATATATGTCCTCTATGCCCTTGAAACCCTACCAGTGAATAATAAGGTATGATGCTGAAGAAGGTGATGGGGTAATTGAAGAGTGTACAGCTTCTCTATCTTGGGAGCCATCCTCCGAACTCTACTTATCAATGGACTTGGTCTTTTAAGTCATGCTACTACCTGTCATTTCACTGCCTTCCTCATCAGACTAGGAAGGACTACAGTCTGCGCCTAAGTTTGCTCAGCTCTAGCCACAACTCTCGTCTGTGGTTGAGTCACTACTGGGTTAGGCTGGGTATCATAAACTTCCATGGACCCACTCAGCTGGGTCTGATTGCCATTCTAATGCTCATCATTAGCAGGCTTGTCTCTGAGCTACCTCTTGAAAGCCTCAATCAGAGCTCGGTTGATCTTTAGGGCTATAGTATCTGAAACTTGAATAACGGACAAACCAACATAAGCCCTAACAATTAACAAATAAAAACAAGAAACACAAGACAATTTACTTAGATCAATACAGATAGGTGATACGAGAGCCAGGTACCATTCGTAGTTGGGACGACTCGTCGTACTATGGTCCTATAAACAAGAAGTACACAACAAAAATGAATGTTGAAACATTGTACGAGGTCCAGTCATGACTCATAACTTAGGTTACGGGTCGTAGACAAGTTTCATATAGAGTTCTAGGGAGAAAAATTGAAATAGGCAAGACTCTATGAGACCCATCTATGGCTCGTAGAGAGTTCTACGATTCGTAGATGGTCTGATATGATGAGTACATAGGAATTTGAAGTCATTGTAACTTATCACGAGAGGCAATTATGACTCATAGACCTATCTACGAGTCATAAAAGGCTCCAAAAACAAGAAACAACAGGTACTTAAAACACCTCAACTCATCACACAGACCCTACGAACAATTAAAATGCTATCCTACCAACAAATGAAGCAAGTTCGTAAACACTCATATACCAAGCACAACTTAACATATACCCTAATCATTGTGTCAAAACAAAAATTTACCCCATTAACAAGGATATAGCAATCAATACTCGATCATTCATCCTCCCCCAACTCTTTCAAGCTTGCACCAATGTCAACACCCCCAAGTCATACACAAAGATCACTCAATCACATTAAAAGTTACTTGGGGGATAGTTTAACAGGCACATCAAGAGTTGATTAACCTATAATTCTGACAACGACAATATAACCCAAATGTTATCATGCTCCTGGAACTGAAGGTCAATGAACATTCATAACCCAATAACAACCATTTAATCAAATAAGGAACAGATAAAACACTCAACTTAGGGCTAAAATAATCAATTCAACTCATAACAACCGTAGATTCTCCTTCATAGTTTCAACTCAAATGGGAATTACATGCTTAGGCATCATTTCAATCTTAGTCATTATTCAAACCTTTCAATGTAAGGTAAATTTTGAAGTTATGTTAAACCAAGGAACTTACCAAATGAGTAGATGAACTGGAGAAAGCAAAAGGAGAAGAATTATGTACAAACCCTAGTTGCACCAGAATTTCTCGTTGGAAATTTGGTAGAGTCACCGAAAAAATGATCGGAAATAGGATGGGGGGAAAAAGATTGGGGAATTCTTTTGGTAATTAGGGTTAAGAATAGGATCAAAATAATTTTTTGACCAACTTTTATACTTACCGGTTTCAAGTTTTAAAATTATTCAGTCTGGCCTGTGAAACCCCGACTATCAGTCGTAGCTTGGTCTACACTCATAAGTCCTGTCTCACAGAACACTTTAATACTTGGAAAAAAATTAAAAACATACCTGGGTTCCACGAACCCTATTCACGACTCATACCTTGGACTACGAGTCATAAAAGTGGCTCATAGATAGAGTGTACCTTCACTATGAGACAAGTTTACTAGTCGTAAAGTGCAATACAAATCGTAAGCCTGGTCGTAGAGACTACATCAGATGCAATTCTTAGGAAAATTTGAAATATTAGTCCTAAACCTATATGCTCCTCACAAAATATACTTGCACCTTAAATGCAACAAACCTAACATAAAAAATATCAATCAAAACACAAATAAACAATCATCTCAAAATTAAAAAACCAAAAAATAAACTAAGCTAGAATATCAAAATGCTCGGGTTGCCTCCCAAGCAACACCAGATTTATTGTCGCGGCATGACTTAGTCATCTTGAGTACTCAAACTCTCTCAACTTTTCATGAGTCCTTCTCACTAGACTTTGCCTCTTTCATCATGCTACTCTGAATTTGATCCAATTGTGTTGAGATGAGTCCGAATTGACTGTTGAGTTGTTGAATTGCCATTGCATGTTGATCAATGTTGTAGTTTATATTGATAATATTGAACTTGATCTCTCTCAATATCTCCTCTTGCATATCTTCCCTTTTTACCAGTTGGGCTGTCATATTTTCAACTCTAGAATTTCTATCTCCTTTATGGTGATGGTGTGGTAGCATGAACCAATTGCTCTTATCACACTTTCCCTCATGGTTTACATCCTTGGTGTGGTCTCTTCCTCTACTACTCCAAGGAGTTTTTAGACCTTATGCTTATATCATGAGCATCTCTATATTTGCTCTGTTTTGGTCAACCATTTAGAAGATTTCTGCATTTATCCTTACTTGCTCAGAGTTCCTATATGAAGAATCTATGTAACTAGTTTACTGGTCACGTAAGGTCTATACACACGATGGGTATCGGCCAGCTTGTCCATCTGTTCAGCAACTTCTGCAAATGGTTTCCCCAAGACTGACCCTCATATAAGAGCATTTGCATATGCTTAATTATCCGGGTCCAATGCTCAGTAGAAACTCACCACTAGTGTTGTATAGAAAATGCCATGGTCTGGGGCACTCCTAAAGCATCTTTTGTACTGCTCCTATGTAGAATAGAATAAATCACTAGGGAATTGCTGGAAGCTAACGATTTGGTCCTTCTATTTAAACATGTTTGACCAAACAAAGAACCTTGTGAAGAAAACCCTTTGCAATTCCACCCATCTAGTGATCGCACTTTGTGGAAGTTCAGATAACCACAATGTCACATTTCCTGTGAGAGAGAATGGAAAGAAACGAAGTCATACAACATCTATAGACAGATGATGTGTCCCTATTACACCCCTATAAACATATACAACACAATGCAAATGGCGCTGTGGATCTTCATATGGCAGGCCCGCAAACAAACCACTGTCTTGGAACCTTTGTATTATCTCATTAGAAATAGTGAACATTGAGTTAGTCGGTAAAGTTGGAAACACAATAGCTCCCGGGATGTTAGCGTTGTTTTGAGCCATTTGTCTTGTAATCCATTGAACCTGTAAATCAGTTGGAGCTAAGGGAATGCCTTGGCTTCTCGTATTTTCCATACAACACCTAGTGTACCTTGCAAATAAACTAAATGAAACGAACCAAAATGTGCCCAAAAATATGCCTCGGAAGTGCCCGGAATCATAATTTCCATATATCTCAAAATCCATGCGTTATTTCAAAACTCTGACTTCATATTCTTGTTCATGGGGAAACATTAAGTGGGGGATGGGTCTAACCCAAATTTTAGAGAAATCGTAGGGAAATCTAAATTTTCAAAGTGAGTGGGAACACAGTATAAGTGTACATTCCTTCTGCGATATGCACTAGTGTTAAAATTATCCTGATTTTTGACTTTGGTCCAAGACTTTTATGTCTTAGGCCTAAGGGTTCCCATACGTGAAAATACCTATAATTTGCCTTATTTCACCCTCATATCATCCTTAACATACCCCAATATCCTCTCAAACACTTAGACTCATATTCCACCCTAAATCCAAGTCCCAAAAACTCAAGACCAATTTTAAGGATTTCATTCAAGCTTAAAGTCTCCATCTTTAATCTTTTTCAAAGGTTCTCCAAAGTCAAGGTATGTGGATTTATTTCAAGGGTTCCATTAACCCATGATACCCAAGCTTTCTTTATTCAAAAATTGCATGATTTGAGGTTGATTTACTCATGAGTTTTATCTATCATGAAAATCACTGCACACTATGTTGGGTCTATGAAAGTGTGACTGTTTTACTGTGTTTGGAGCGATGAATCTAAGATCTATGGTGAGGATTGTTGGAGGGTCTTAATGTACATTATTTGAGGGGGTTACCAAGTATCTATTGATGGTTTTACACTGATTTTTCTAGCATGATTTCACTCTTGAATTACATGGTCTACACTAGCATTACACACCCTCTAAGTGTTTGATAAAACGTCCAGTTATGGTTTCTTGAGGAATTGAATGTCCAAAGCATGAGATATGATATGATTGATGTTATGATGATGGAAAGAGCTTGTACATATGATATATTCTATATAAAGTGTTGCATTAGACCATGCCTAATCCAGGGGGGGACTAAGCGTCCAGGTAACCTAGTTGAGGGGTTAGCACCTCAAACACTAGGATGGTAGGTGAGATTGCCACTAACCTAGTTAAGGGGTTAGTACCTGAAACAGTAGGGTGGTAGGTGAGATTGCCACCAACCTAGTTGAAGGGTTTGTACCTCCCACACTAGTGTGATGGGTGAGATCATCATCATCCTAGTTAAAGGGTTTATACCACACACACCAGGGTGATAGGTGAGATCATCATCAACTTACCAAGGGGTTTGTACTTTGGAAATATAGCTTTGTCTCTTCTACACATATGATATTCTATATAAGCATGAGTTACTTAAGCATGTTTTACTTAAACATTGATCATACATGTCATATTGTTATATGATGTCTATTGCATATTATTATGCATTTTGATTATCATACATATATCTAGTTGCATTGTATCCTACATACTTAGTACATTCAAACGTGTTAACGCATACTCTTTCCTACGTGATATCACCATGTAGGAATCGGAGCCCAAGTTGCTCATCCTCCTCCTCCACGGGGCTAGTTTAGTACTACTCAAGCTAGTTGGTGGGTCCTCCACTTCGGGGACCCTAGTCTATGTTTCTCTTATTATGTATAGAGACACTCTTCTTTATTTTCTATTTTGACTACGAGGGTGAGCCCGGTTGCTTTATTTTTTCCCCCGCACTTATCTATGTAGCAGAGGTGTTGTTGGACCTGCTATGTATCTATGTTATGAGCTTTGACTCTTTTCCTCTAGGTGTTGATCTTATGAAACCTCTCCCTTAGTACCTTTTCCCCTTGTTTATAGTTCTTATGTTATTTTACATTGCTTCCACAACCAAGGATGTGTAATGAGATGCTATGAGGCTTGTTTGGGGTTCCTTCGGGTTCCCCCATTCCCGGTCATGTCTAGGCTCTAGGCTTGTGTCATGACAAAGATGGTATTAGACCACTAGGTTGATGGATCATCGGAGTCTAACACAACGCGTCGATTAGAGTCTCATTCATGGTTATGTTGTGCACCACAACTATGAGTAAGAGGCTATGAAACGTTTTAGAAAATCTTTCACTTCTTCCTGATCTATGTCATGCGATAGAGTTATATCCCCTAAGGCTTATTGCTAACCCCTAATAGTTACATTTCAGGATATATCTCTAGCTACTCAGGAAGCCGATATGTCGAATGTAGAGGTGTGTAATGCTCTATGGGTAATGGACAAAGTGGTGACAACATTGGCAACCTGACTCAATCAACAAGTGGGTGCTCCCGAGACTTCTAATGGTGAGACGGGAGATATTGAGGCCAAGAGGGCCCGTAATATGGGTAAGTTCCCAAGTCCCAAGTGTAGAGGTGGTAGTGGTGTGGTACCTTATGCTAGGTGCCTAAAATGTGGTAGAGGCATGATGGCCCATTCTTGAGAGGTACTAATGCTTGTTATGGTTTTAGAGAGATGAGTCATATAATAAGAGAGTGTCCTCATAAGTGTAAAAGGGGTAAAAGAGGTGATGAGGAGGTGCAAAGACCTAAATGCCAAAAATGTATGGAGGACCATGGTGGCCTATGCTTGAAGAAGTCTAATGCTTGCTTAGGTTGTGGTGGATTCGGGCACGAAGTTAGTGGTTGTCCTCTTGCTCAACTGATAGGAGGTGATGGTGGGATGACTAATCCTAAGTGTCAAGAGTATGGGAAGAACCACGGTGGTTCGCGTCAGAGGAATACTAGTGCATGCTTCGAATATAGTAAAGTGGGTCATAAGCTAGTGGATTGTCAATTTGTTCGAAGGGGTGTAAGGGTGGTCGACTTTTGGATCGAGGTGGTCATGTTGATCGAGTGGCTCGAGGAGGGGATGAGATGCCCAATGCTATTACCGATAAGTTAAAGTTTCCTTGGCTTTGTTGTGTATGCATTGATAGGCTCGGTGTGCCACTATTTTCTCTATTCTTTTGGTTGCAAGTGGGGCTTCTTCTGTGTGCAAGTTGTAATGTGTACCTTTAGTTTCTATCCCTTTGTTGAGTATATTATTGCTAGAAGGTTCATAGGTGTTGATCTGGGTTTGTATTGCATTAGGTCTTGCTTTCTGGTTTGTTGGAGATGGCATGGTGATTTTGTTATCATTATAGGAATGGAATGGTTGCATGCATGTTGTGTCTTCATGGGTGGCAGGACCCGTAGAGTTTGATCCCAAATCCCTAATGAGCCCATCTTTGGGTGAAATGTTGTCAAATGGTAGCAAGGGAGGTAGGTCAATTTCTTGTCATAAGGTACAATTGGTCTCTAAGGGGTTGCATTTTGTCATTATGTGAGAATTGGAGATGTTGAACATAAGTTGTTTTGTTATTAGAATTGTTGTTGGTCGTAGATGATTGAATGTCCCTTTCTGATAATTTGGATTTGGGGTAGTGTCTTTTGGTTTGACTAGTTCACCGGTTATGCCTATAAGTCTCATGAGTAAGATCTTTAGTCCCTACTCTAATAGGTTATGGTGGTTTTGGTGATGATAAGATGGTTCTTTTCCTAATGAGGTAGTGTAAGTGAGTCTTTTGAGGGTAGCACTACAAGTTTAAGGAGGAAGGTTGGATACTAAGTAGGAGAGATGAGAATTTTGGTTGTAAGAGGTTTCCTTCCTAGGTTATATAACGCCGGTTGATAGTATCAACGTGGACCCTAGTAGGAATGAAAGTGACTAGAGATTAGCCTATACCTTGACTTCCTTGGGTATTAGCAGCTTCTTGGGTTTACGGGCTATTATCGGATCTTGTGAGTTGGTTCTCTTCTATTGTTTTACGTATGACTTAGTTGACCCTAAGTAAGGCCAATGTTGTGACCAACCTTTTGAGTAAGATGAGTTGATAGGTCCGGGAGTTGCTATTAGCATGCTTCCAATGAGTGTGGAACCCGTAAAGTTGTGATATGATGGTTGAGGATGGTCGATCTATTTGGTCAACTACAATGGGTTAGTTACTTCTCTAAGATTGATCTTTGGTGCGGGTTTTGTCCTCAAGTGAGCATGAGGGTATATGATGTCCCTAATTGTCTTTTCGAACAAGGAGTGAGCATTATTAGTATTGATGGACTTGTTTGGTTGACTTATGCACCGGTGGTATCTGTTGGTTTCTTGAATAGGGTCTTAAAACCCTACCTTGATATGTTTGTGGTGGCCTCTAGTGATGAGGTATTGATTTATTTAGAGCTTGTGAATCATTTGGGGGTAGTGTTGCAAGTCTTGGAGGATTAGAGGTTATTTGCTAAATATGATAGGTTTGCATCGTGGATAACATAATGGTGGTTAAAACTTCTTAAGGATTATGATATGAGTGTGCATTATTTCCCCGTTGAGGTTAATATTGTGGTTGGTGCTCTAAGCAGGGTACCTATGGGTAGCCGAGCATATATGGATAATGGTGGAAAGGAGGAGAATAGTGGAGTCCATTGTTTGATTAGATTTGAAGTTAGGTTGAGGGAAGTTGAGAATGGTAGTATAGTGTTCTTGGTGGTTCCAAATCTTCTTGGGTTAAGAGGTCTAGATTAGGCAAGGCCTTGATTCCACCTTATTAGAGTTGGAAGTGTTGGGTGAGAAAATGATAGAGTGGAGGTTGTCTCCTAAGGGGGGAGATGGTGGTTATGGTACCAAGTGTGTTAGGAGTATTTAAGGTTGACAATTGACTTGAGGATTGTGAGTCTTTATAGAGTGTAGAGGGAAGTTGGTAAGGTTGCCTATGATTGGGAATTGCCTATGGTAGGGATATGGTTTATCCAGTTTGTCATGCTTCTAGGTTGAGGGGATGTGTTGGTGACTCTAGTGTTATGGAACTCTTTGAAGTTACGGGTAAGGTGGAGGATAAGTTGGCTTAGAAGGAGGTCTCGGTGGAGGTGTTGGATGGATGAGTGGAGAAGCTGATTGCTGAGGATATAGTGTTCGTCAAGGCCCTTTGGAAGAGTCTTCTATTCGTATGTGTTTCTTGGGGAGCCGGTGCGGGCATGGAGAAGCAATATCCATATTTCCTTCATATTTTTCAAGCTTATGATGACATGTCAAGTCCTTTCTATGATTCCAAGTCTTATGTTTCTGCCCCCATGTCATTCATATGCATTCATGTTTGAGTTGGCAAGTTTATGATGATTTTACCCTTATGTTGAGATTTTGAAAATGGTGTTTTAAAGGTAGTATTGCATTCTTGTTGGGGTTGATTGGTTCATAATCACTCTTCTCATGTACGTTTCTTTGACATTTGAGGATGAATGTTCCCAAGGGGGAGATATTGAAAAGACCCCCAAAGTGCTCGAAAATGTGCCTCGGAAGTGCCTAGAATCTTACTTTCCGTGTATCTCAAAATCCATGAGTTATTTCGAAAATCCGACTTCATATTCTTGTTCATGAGGAAAAATTGAGTGGGAAATGGGTCTAACCCATATTTTAAAGCAACCGTAGCAAAATTTGAATTTTCAAAGTTTACATGCATTAGTATTAACATTATCCTGATTTTTAACTTCGGCCCATACTTTTAAGTCTTGGGCGTAAGGGTTCCCATATGTGAAAATACCTATACTTAGCCTTGTTTTACCCTCATATCATTCTTAACATTCCCCAATATCCTCCCAAACACTTAGATCCATATTTCACACTAAATCCAAGTCTTAAAATTCAAGACCATCTTAAGGATTTCATTCAAGCTTCAAGTCTCCATCTCTAATCATTTTCAAGGGTTCTCCAAAGTCAAGGTGTGTGGGTTTCTATCATGGGTTCCTTTCACCCATGATACCCAAGCTCTCTTTACTCATAAATTACATGATTTGAAGTTGATTTACTCATGGGTCTTATCTATTATGAAATTAACTGCACACTATGTTGGGTCTATGAAATTGTGACTGTTTTACTATGTTTAGAGCTATGAATATAAGGTCTATAGTGAGGATTGATGAAGGGTCTTGATGTATGTTGTTTGAGGGGGTTACCAAGTGTCTATTGATGGTTTTACACTGATTTTTCTAGCATAATTCCACTCTTGCATTGCATGTTTTTTACACTAGCATTGCACACCCTCTAAGTGTTTGATAAAATGTCTCCTTATGGATTCTTTAGGAATTGAAGGTCCAAAGCATGAGATATGATATGGTTGATGTTATGATGATGGAAAGAGCTTGTGTATATGATAAATTCTATATTAAGTGTTGCATTAGATCATGCCCGATCCGGAGGGGGGGGGGCTAAGATCCCGGTTAATCTAGTTGAGGGGTTAGTACCTCAAACACTAGGGTGGTCAGATGTGATTGCCACTAACCTAGTTGAAGGGTTAGTACCTCAAATAGCAGGGTGGTAGGTGAGATTGCCACTAACCTAGTTTAGGAGTTTGTACCTCAAACACCAGGGTAATGGGTGGGATCAACATCAACCTAGTTGAGGGGTTTGTACCTCACACACTAGGGTGATGGATGAGATCATCATGAACCTACCAAGGGGTTTGTACTTTGGAAATCTAGCTTCCTCTCTTCAACACATATGATATCCTATATAAGAATGAGTTATTTAAGCATGTTTTACTTATGCGTTGATCATATATGTCATATTGTATATGATGTCTATTGCCTATTGTCCTGCATTTTTTATGATGCCTATCTCTTGTTGTATTGCATCCTACATACTTAGTACATTCAAATGTACTAACACATACTCTTGCCTACATGATATTACCATTAGGAATCAGATCCCAAGTTGCTGATCCTCCTCCTCCACATGGCTAGTTCGGTACTACTCAAGCAAGTTGGTGAGTCCTTCACTTCGGGGACCCTAATCTATGTTTCTCTTATTATGTATTGAGACACTCTTATTTATTTTCTGTTTTAACTTCAAGGCTGAGCCTGGTTGCTTTGTCTTGGCCCCCGCTCTTATCTATGTAGTAGAGGTGTTGTTGGACGTGCTATGTATCTATGTTTTGAGCCTTGACTCTTTGTCTCTGGGTGTTGATGTCATGCAAGCTCTCCCTTAGTCCCATTTCCCCTTGTTTATGTTTCTTATATGTTTTACATTACTTCACCAATGATGTGTAATGATATGCTATGAGGCTTGTTTGGGGTTCCTTCAGGTTCCCCATTTTCCTGTCACGTCTAGGCCCTATGCTTGGGTCATGACACTAAACTACAAAAAACAAAGATAAAAGTAAAATATAAGAGAACTAAGAAATTAACACTTGAATTATACTACTAATGAATCCAAATCAAAGTCTCTCTGTATTCCCAAGCAACAACACCATTTTTCTTGATGCACACTCAGGATACACCTATTTTTGAAGTAAACGGGACCATCAAAGTAATAAACCTAACCAAGGTTAGGGTCGAATCCCACATGGAATACAGAACTTTTGCAACTTGGTTCACCAACAATCAATTCAAGAATCAACTAACTCAACTCTCTAACATGGGGGGGGGGGGATTCACAATGATCTATAGAAAATTAAACTAGACTAACTAAAATTAGAAGACAAATAATAATGGAAAGCAACTTGGGTATTGTGTTCCCCATGATTCCCTAACTCAACTTCCCCGGATATAACAATTCTCAACTATAATATTGTATGTAGGATGATAATTTAGGTTCTTCCAACCCTTTGGTTGAAGGTGAAGGTCGAATTTCAATATGGTACTTGGCCCATCTCCATAGTGTGCTCAACTAACCATTACCCATAGTCCCAGTCAACCTCCTTTTGGTCGAGTTTGGTTGATTAGATGAGAACACATCATCAATTCCTGTTAATCATTCTCTTTTCCCATTCATTACCACATGGATCGAGAATGTAACACTAGGCTAGTTCTAATGTTGGCCACCACCAGAAAACATTCAAAATTAAGAGAAATGATTAATACATACAAATACCTATTCTAAGAATTACAAATAACCGGGTTTTCTAAGTTAGATTCTCATGGTTCCCACAGTTGCGGGTTCAACTACTCATAATTTTGGTAAATAAAGAAAAAATGAATAGAGAAAATATGGTTAATCACTTACCCAAGAAGATTGAAGACAAGAAAACCCAATGTGTTTTAAGAATCAAAAGATTGAAAGTTGAGTTTAATCCACAAGTGAATCTCTTCTACAAAATGTAGTCTCCAAAACTAAAACCCTAAGAATATTCTAATTTCTTGCTCTCTACTCTATCCTCAACTGCTCTGTATGTACAATTCTGAAAAACTTCAAAAACTACTTTAAATGACCTAGTATTTTCTATTTATAGTATTTACAAATAAGTCCCTAAGTTGATTATAAAAACTGGGCAGCACATGATACGAGATGTAGTTATGACTCGTAACTAGGGTCACGAGCCGTAATTGGGCTTTTGTGGTCAGCCTCCTGCATCTTGGACTTCATTGATATGAAACACCTTTATGAGTTGTAGTCTGATCTATGACTCGTATCGACTTCTCACTGTCTACATTTGCGTCACTTGGTCCAGATCTGATCAGCACTGGAAATTTCTACAAAACCTTCCTTTTATGACCCATAGATGGAACTACGACTGATAATTAGATCTCATGTGGTTGAACTTCAACTTTTTCTTCAACACTAGAAACCTTCACGTGACTACCTTTGCGACTCTAAACTGAAATACGACACATATAGGGTCTTTTATGTCTAAAAAATCAGCTAAACCTACAAATTTTCCCAAAATTGTGCCAACCTACTTTTCTATAAAAACAAACACATAAAAGTGATAAAAGTTACATTGAGAACACACAAAATCCTAAATTTTAGGCATCAAATGTGTTGTATTTTGACAACACATCAGTGTTGGGATTAATAGGTAAGGTTAGTAATGCAGACTATGGAGATGGGCCAATTCACATAGTGAAATTCACCTCTCACTTTTGACAAAAGAGCTTGGTGAACATAACTTACCGTCTTGCATGCTACACACTAGAAAAAAATTAGGTTATCCGGTTATACTGAGCTGGGAAAACATTGGGAACACAATACCCTAGTTTCTCTCCATATTGATTTCTTTCTTATCTTAGTTAGTTTAATCATATTTTCTAGTAATTATTGTAAAACCCCCCTTTTGGGGAAGTAAGTTGGTTAACCACTCAAATTGCGATCATTGAATTCTATGGAGTCTAGGTATTCCCTGTGGGTTCAACCCAAACCTTTGTTAGGTTCTATTTCTTGACAGTAGCCGCTGTATCCTCTATAAGGAGGTATAACTTGGGTGACATCAAGATTTTGGCACCATTGTAGGGGAATGCGGCTAGACGTTGTTGATTTATAGTAATTCTGGTGTTAATCCTTGTTTCCTCTATTTTTCTTTTGTTTGTTTTTTTATTTCTTTTTCAGGGTGTAAGTGTAATGTATGCTCTTTCAAGGCAATCCCTTAACTCCGATTGATCCAGAGATCTGAAGAACATTGAGGAGAATGACCCAAGACAACACAAACAATATGGTCAATGTAGCTTTGAATAGGAATAATGATGAGAATGCTGATAATGAGAACCCACCTCCTCTTGAGGACAATACTCCACAGCCGTAGGATTTCAATGCCTATGCTTACAAGTGAAATCAATACAGGTTGAAACCTATGGCTATGGAGGTGATTGGAGCTGTTGAGTTGCCACCACCACCGGCAGACACATAGTTCACAGTCTATAGTGGGTTACTACAAAAGCTGTAGAACTGTGGCTATTTGTGGGCTTATCATCAGAGGACCCTCATAGCCATCTAAACAATGTGGTATTTGTCTGCAAGAGTGTGATGGGAACATAGAATCTGTCTATAGATGCTGTGGGACTTCGTGCCTTCCCATTATCTCCTACAGGCAATGCAACATCACGACTATCTGAGCTCTCGCAAAGATTGATCACCAGTTGGGTAGACATGTAGAAGGACTTTTTGGAGAGGTACTTCCCTAGATCGAAGAAGCCTAAGTTGAAGGACCAGATCAACAACTTTAAGCAACTTCCTAGTGATTCGATCAATATTACTTGGGAGCGGTTCGCTAAATGTCTGAGGGACATCCTTGACCATAAGATAGTTGATGATGCTTTGGTAGAGATATTCTACCTTGCCCTTGATGAAAACAGTCAGGCTTGTGTTGACACTATCATAGGGGGATGTTCTCGGATCAACTATTTGCAAAGGTCATAGAGCGAATGGAAAGAGTAGTCAAGACTAATCGTGTATGAGGGCAGAGAGATAGAGCATCCACCAAAAGTTCATGTATTATAATGTTGGTCCGGAGCAAGCAAGGGTCAGTGAAGAAATCATGCAACAACTTGCCCTGATATGCACAAGTATGAAGTTGATGATGAAGCAAAACCAAGAGTGACAAATGTAGTAGTTCATCAACATCCACGTGCACCCATGTATGATGAGTCGTATTATGATGAGGATGCGTATTTTGTTACTTATCAGATGAGCGATTTCTGGACCAGTGCACAAGGGTCCAATCAGGATTATTGGCGCCAAGGTCAAGGGAACTAAGGTCGGAACTTTAATAGAGATGGATCTTACAAGGACAACCGCAGAGGATATTATGAGAGGAATAGGTGTCTAAAGAGAAATGCAGATTGGGGTCGCAGAGAAGGCTTTAGAAATGATCCTTATGTGCCACTACATAACCGCTACATAGGTGCAAGCAGTTCCAGAATTGAGGAGGTGTTTGATCATTGGTTAAAGAAAGATGAGATATAGGATGAGACTCTGAAGGTTATGAAAACTTACATTTCGAGCATTAATCAGAAAATTAAGTCTCACTCTACGGCCATCAAACAACTTAAACAATAGTTCGGCCAAGTGTTGACACAGCTCATTCAGTGCCAGAGGGATACATTGCCTAGAAATACTGTTCAAAATCCTAAAAATGAAGGGTAGTGTATGGCAGTTACTACTCGAGGTGGCAAGAGCACCATTGATCCTCCCATGCCTGTTGATCAGGATGATTTTCGAGAGGAAATGGATGCGGCCAAGGATGCGGAGATAAGAGATGATCGTGTCAAGGATGGGGTGAGTAAAGCTACTGATGTGCCACAGAAGTTGAAGCCCATTCCTAGGCCTCCTTCTCCATTACCTCAAAGAATTAAAAAGAGAGAGGAGGAAGGAAAATTCAAGCACTTTCTCCCTATGTTTAAACAACACTCCATCAACATTCCTCTTATTGAGGCATTGGAGAAGATGCCAGGGTATGCTAAGTACATAAAGAATTAGTAAATAAAAAGCACACTGTGAGTAAGGACTCTCTCAAGAGCTTAGCATTGCGGTGCTATTGCTACACATGGTCCTTGGTCTAGAAGCGAGAAGATCCGGGTGCTTTCACCATACCCTCCACTATTGGAGATGTGGAGTTCGCATGGGCACTATGTGATCTAGGTGCCAACATTAAGTTGATGCCCCTTGCGGTGTATAAGAAGCTTGGATTAGTAGCCCCTACTACGACGAGCAAGCAGTTATAGATGGTGGATCATATGGTGAAGAATCTTATGGGGATACTATATGATTTGCTAATTAAAGTTGAGAGGTTAATACACAGACTTTGTGATCCTAGATTGTGAAGTTGACTCCGATGTCTTAATCATCTTGGGAAGACTGTTACTAGCCATTGGGCAAGCAGTAATGGATATGAAAGCCATTCAACTCAAGTTTATACTGAACAATGAAGAGATCATCTTCAATATCTTTCAGTCCATGAAGCATCCAGATGGTCGTTGGTGAAGTCTGAGTAACCAATTTGTCCAAGTCATGTCGCAATAATAAATTAGGCGCTACTTTGGAGGCAACCAAAGCTTTTTAATGTAATGGTGTAGTTATAGGTTTATTTTCAGTTTCTAGATTCATAGGTAGTTTATTTTCTTGTTCTATGATTATAATTTTGGATATTAGGTTGGTTTCATATAGGGTAACAGTGTGTTCTTTGAAGAATATGCAGGTATAGGGCTAAATCAGCCATTTTTGACTGAGAAAAGCATCAAGAAGTATCTTTACGAATGGGTCTATGGGCTATAAAACACTTTACGACTCGTACCCCATCTCATAAAGATTTCCGGTAAGAAAAGAAATTGTACTCTAGTCTACGAGCTAACTTTACGACCCATAGATAAATCTATAGGCTGTGAATGGGGCTTGTGGACCCCAGCTATGTTTCCTGAAACTTTGCTAAGTATTGAGGTCTCTATGACAAACTTTACGAGTTGTCAATCACTTTATGACTTATAGACTGGTTCGTGAAACCCTGTCCTAAAATTTAGGGTTGGATATTCCACGAAACTATGGTTTACAAACTTTAAAACAATCTACAGCCCATAATTAGGGTTTTGTAGTGTCTGGGCCCATTAACTTTCAGTTGATCCATTCAAGGTATAAATAATGGGGTCAAGTTATTTTGACCTCATTCTTAACCTAATTAACAAAAATAACCCAGCCAACCCCTTCCCCTCGTTAATCCGGCCACTGACGGCAACAAAGGTCCAATTTTTCTCGAAACCTAGGGTTTAGTGCCCATTCACCTCCTTCATCTTCTACAACTTAAATCACACATATTGGTAAGTTTTTGGTTAATTTAAAGCCTTTAATTTACCTTTGCTTGTGTGATTGACATGGAAAATCATGATAGGAATGGTAGTTTGAATTGAAAATCATTGTTTGATGTTAATATGTGTTAATTGAAATTAGGTTGCCCATGTATGAATATTTGTCTAAATATGGAATTGGGAACTTTTGCCTTGTGTGAATGTTTGAGTAGTTTTTGGTGCCTATTAAATCAACCCCATGTGTGTTGATTGATATTGTGTGAAAAATGGTGCGTAAAACTTATTGAAATCAATCATAAGTGGTCGAAATTGTAGGGTAAATATGCTTAATCAGTTTTGATGATATGTGTTGTAGAACATATGGGGGG
This sequence comes from Solanum clarkiae, assembly GCA_011800125.2. Lineage (NCBI taxonomy): Eukaryota > Viridiplantae > Streptophyta > Magnoliopsida > Solanales > Solanaceae > Solanum > Solanum clarkiae. The sequence continues at coordinate 47,589 of JAABOM020059604.1, forward strand.
TCCATTGTGATGGGCTTAGAAGCTCAGGTAACTGAGTTTTCTTATTTACGAGTGGCTTTTACGGCCCATGGATTATTCCATGAGTCATAATTTCCCCTCGTATAAGATTCCAGAAACTTGAAGTTTCTGAGTATCCATCAGACAAGACCTTTTGTAAGTAGTAGATCACTCTACAACTCATAGATAGGTCTCATAGATCCTTGCTTAAAATAGATTTACTCATTCGAAATCTCTAAGATCCAGTTTACGAGTCGTAAACCACTGTACGAGTGATTCCTCATCTTGTAGACTTTTCCAGTGACAAAAATTGTTTGAGCCACATTTTACAAAGCTCTTTATGGCTTATAGTATCAACTACGACCCGTAAGGACGCTTTCCTAGAATCCTTCTTCAACTTAAATCAAATTATTTTTTCATTCCAATTTTTGATATGTGGGGCTAACCAAGGTGCATATATGTCCATGTTTAAGGTACTATGGCCCCGAAAGCCAAACATGATGAGATCTAGCCTTGTGGAGGAGACGCAGAGATGAGTCTTCAGATGATGAGCAGTCCCTGACTCTGATCATATCAGTAGAAGAGCTGGACGTCAGCCCGGACCCATAGGTGGATTGACCAAAAACTAGTTGTTGCAAGAGCTAGGCAGACTTAGGCTCTCGTTGTTTGCACTCGCTAGTCTGATGAGGGAGGTAGCTACGAGAGTAATTTAACCTAGATGACTCTATCTGGAGAGGAGTCTAGCTTTGAGGGAGGCTTTGAGGATGGATCAAAGACAGCTTCCTTCGTCGTACCTCGATCATCACCATTTCCATCCAACGCCCTTGCTAGTCGGTGGTGTGTCATGGGTATGCATGATATCTACATAGAGGGCTAGAAACAGAAAAAGCAGAGCAAGCCAGCCTACTCGATATATGAGGAGCTTAGAGTCATTTCCAATAGACTCGACTGTGTCCCTGATCTCTAGGACACAATGTGAAATGACCACAAAAAGTGCGCAATAATATGCTTAAAAAATGTCAGGAATTGTAATTTCCATATATCTCAAAATTCGTGTGTTATCTCAAAATCGGACTTCATATTCTTGATTAGGGGGTAGAATTGAGTGGGAAACGGGTCTAATCCTGACTTTAGAGCAACCGTAGAGAATTTCAAAATTTCAAAGTTTGACAAAAAATAGTGTTAATTCGCATTTAGGGCGAGATGCGCCCTAGTTTATTTTGTTGTTCAGTTTTCAGTTCGGTCCAAGACTATTGGGTCTTAGGCTTAAGCCTTTCCTTGTGTGAAAATACCTATACTAACCCTTATTTAACCCTCATATCATCCAAGGAATTCTGAAATAATCTCCCAAACACTTAGACAATATTTCATATCATAAATTCAAGTCACAAAACTCAACCGAATCTAAGGATTTCCTCTCAAGCTTCAAGTCTCCATCTCCATTCTTCTTCAAGGATTCTCCAAAAGTTAACGTATGTGGGTTCCTTTCATGAGTTCCTTTAACCCATGATACCCAAGCTTCCTTTTCTTAAAAATTGCATGGTTTAAAGTTGATTTAATCATGGATCTTATTTATTATGAAATTCATTGCATATTATGTTGGGGTTTGGGTGAAATTGTGACTGTTTTACTATGTTTTGGGGTATGAATCTAAATCTAATGTGAGATTTGATGAAGGGTTCTGATGCATATTGCTTGAGGGTGTTACCAAGTATCTATTGATAGATTTTTTGCACTGAATCTTTTATCATGATTTCACTCTTGAATTGCATGGCTTTACACTAGCATTACACACCCGCCAAGTGTTTGATAAAATGTCCGGGTTATGATTTCTTGAGGTATTGAAGGTCTAATACATGTCTTATGAGTTGAATGACTATATGATGAAGAAAGGATTGTATATATGTGTGATTAATCATGTAAAGAACCTATGGTATTGCAAGTGAATTGTTGGGCTCTCATGTTGTTATGTTCTTGGGAATCGTTGATGAGTTATTGGGTCCTAATGCTAAGGTTTATGCTCTTGTGAATTGTGAAGCTTGCTTGATGGGGTTATGAACTATGTTATAAGCTTTACCCTCTAGTATAAGGCAAACTTCTACATGTAGGGGTTACGAACTGTGTTGTCCTCCTTGCCCTTATATATGAATAAATGCTACTCGCTTACTCATATCTACTAGTAGGGGTTATGAACTATGTTGTACTCCTTACCCTCATGTATAATTTGGAGTTATACAAGGTACTCACATGTTGGGGTTATGTACTATGCTACCTTCTACCCTCATGTGCTATTCACTTACTCATATCTACATGTAGGGGTTATGAACTATATTGTACTCCTTACACTCGTGAATGATTTGAGGTTATCCAATGTACTCTTATGAAGGGGTTATGAACTACGTGATATGCTTCACCTTAATATGCGATGAAAGGCTATGTATTATCTCATGATCACATATAGGGGTTATGACTTATACTACCTTCTACCTTCATATGCTATTCATTATTTCTTGTACTACCATTACCTTCTAGTAGGGGTTATGACTCATACTATGTTCCTCACCCTCTAATACAAGGTATTTGGATGATCTAAGTATGTCTCCTTATTATGTTAAACAAGTTATTAGAGTATGATTATTTTCAAGCATGTTTTACATCAAGCATTGTTCATGCATGCCATGTTGCAAAGATACTATCTCTTTCTATGATTATGCATTTTGATTATATTTCCTAACTCTTATTGCATTGCATCCTACATACTTAGTACATTCCAACGTACTAGCGCATACTTTATGCCTATATGATATTACCATGTAGGAACCGATGCCCCGCTTGAGCATCTCCATCCACGTGGCTAGTACGAATTCACTCAAGTTTGTTAGTGAGTCATCCATTCCGGGGTCGTTGCTTATGATCTCTTACTATGTTCTAAACTAACTTTTTTTAATTTAAATATTGACTATGAGGGTGAGCCCAGTTGCTTGTCTTGGCCTTTGCTCTTATCCATGAATTAGAGGTGTTTTTGGATATGACATGTGTAATGTTATGATTATTGACTCTCTCTTGACTCTTATTGTTTACGATATGAAAGATGCCCCTTAGCCCCGGTTATCCCTATTTCTACTCTTTGATGCTATTTTGTAGCTTTTGCGACCAAGGATGTGTAATGATATGCTAGGAGACTTGTTCGGGGTCCCTTTGGGTTCGGTTGTGTCGTGTCACGTCTAGGACCTATGTTTGGATCGTGACAAACTTAGTATCATAGGAGTAGGTTATTAGATCCTTGGAATACAACTCACAGTGTCGATTCGAGTCTTATTCGTGGTTGTATTGTGCACCACAACTATGAGTAGGAGGCTGTGAGATATTTTAGGAAATGTTTCCCTTATTCATGTTCTAAGTTGTGCTATTGAGGTGAAGTATGTTTTTCCCCCCTAACGATTATTCCTTGCCATGCTAGTTTATCATGCCTAACACAAAAGGAAAAATAGTCTGTGCTCCCGAGGGACAACCGACTCATGGCAAGCTCTGGGAGGCTCTTACCTTGCTAGGTCAAGCTGTGGCCCAAAAACTTAACCAAGGGGCCTTAGCCCCTCATGCTCCTACCCTGGGATCTAGAGTGAGAGACTTGATGAGGATGCACCTATCGGAGTTTTATGGGTCAACGATGGATGACGACCCACAAGAGTTTATTGATATGATTTATAAGGTATTGGCTACCATGGGTATTAGATCAGAAGATAAGATAGAGTTGACGTCTTACCAACTAAAGGAGGTAGTACAAATATGATTTACTCAATGGAATAAAGTGAAGGGAAACAATAATGTGTTGCTATGGGAGGAGTTTAAGGCTGCTTTTCTTGATCAGTTCTTCCCTCTTGAGGATAGGGAGGCCAAGATGGTAGAGTTCATGAATTTGAAGCAAGGATCAATGAGTGTGAGGGAGTATGCCCTCAAGTTCAACCAACTCTCTAAGTATGCTCCTCACTTGGTTGCCGACCCAAGGGCTAGAATGAACAAGTTCATGATGGGTGTCTCCGATTTGGTGAGTGATGAATGTCGGTCCTATGTTGATTAATGATATGGATTTGTCCTGTGTCATGACTTATGCCAAACAACTTGAGGGTGAGAAGCTTAGGAAGAAGAAGGGTGGAAAGTCCAAGAGGGATCGGTTTGAGGATGACCGGTTCTAAAAAGGTATCGAGTTTCAAGGCCAAAGGTCTTCTAGTGCTCCAAACAAGAGGTTTGCTATGGAAGGAATAGGTAGACCAAGGTTCCAAGGTGGCAATGGTGGATTGAGTTTTCCAAAGTGCCTAACATGTGGAAAGCATCATCATGGTAAATGCTTAAAGAATTCAAGTGCGTGTTACGAGTGTGGGAGAGTAGGCCACAAGCTTATTGATTGCCCTTATGTACGAAACAAGAGCAAGGAGGGCCGTCCTTAAGTTCAAGATGGTCATGTGAATCAAGAGGCCCAAGGTGGATATATTAATCAAGGAGGTGCTCCAAGAAGAAATCATTTCTATGCACTTCAAAGTAGGCAAGGGGTGGATGAGGCGCATGATGTTGGTACCAGTATGGTGAAGTTTTCTTTTGTTTCTAGTGGGCTTCATGTATGTTCCAAATTATTATGTGGACTTTTAGTGTCTATCCCATTGGTGAGTCTATTGTTGCTCGAAAGGTCTATAGAAATTGTATCATGGTCATGTTGTATTTAGGTCTTGATTTATGGTTTTTTTGGATTAGATGTGCTGGATTTTGATGCTATTCTTGGGATGAATTGGTTACATGCATATTGTGTATCTATTGGTTGTAGAACCTGTAGCGTCAAACTCTAATTCCCTATTAAACCCATCTTTGAGTAGTAGCGAAGGGGTAAGTCCATTTCTTGTTTTAAGGTAAAATTGGTCTCTAAGGGTTGCCTTTATCATCTTGCAAAAGTTGTGGCTGTTGAACCTAAGTTATTTTCTATTGAGTCGATTCCGATGGTCACTTAGTCATTGACGTCCTTTTTGATACTTTGAATTTGGGGTGGTGTCTTTTGGTTGGGCTTATGCACCAGTTGTGGCTATAGGTATCATGAATAGGGTCTTTAGTCCCTACCTTGTTATGTTGTGGTAGTCCCTGGTAATGATGTGTCTGGTTGTTTCCAGAAGTGAGGAAGAGTTTCTGAATCATTTGAAGGTGATGTTGTGATTTTTGAAAAAGATGAGGTTGGATGAAGTGAGAAGGGTGGTGTAGTGGCTTTGATGTTCCGAATCTTCTTTGGTTTAAGAGGCCTAGTTAAGCAAGGCCTTGAACCCCATTTTGATAAAGTTGGAGGTCTTGGTGAGGGATGGAAAATTGGAGGTATTCTCCCAGGGGGAGATGGTGTCTTTAGAGACTAAGGTAGGCTATAGGTGATTGTGTTGATAGTTTAGTTCACTTGGAAGTCCCACCCATGAAGGGTGTGGTCCAGATGGCAAGAAAGGAAACTGGGTTTATGTTTTGAGGGTTTTTATACAGTGTTGAGGAAGATTGGTAAGGTAGCATGCGAATGGGAATTGCCTATGGATATAGATATGGGTCATCCGGATTTTCATGCTTCTGGGTTAGGGATGTGTTGGCGACTCTAGTGCTATAGAACTCTTTGAGGTTATGGGTGTTTTGGAGGATAAGTTAGCTTAGGAGAAGGTGTCAGTGGGAATATTGGATGAATGGGTGGAAAGGTTGATTGATAAGAATGTAGTGTTTGTCAAGGCCCTTTTTGGAAGAATCGTCTACCCGATAGTGTCTCTCGGGGAGTCGGAGAGGACATGAAGAAGCAATATCCACACCTCTTTCACTCTATTCAAGCCCAAGATAGAAACTGATATCTTTGTGTGATTTCAAGTGTTAAGTTCAGCCCTAATGTCATTGCATGCATTCATGTTTACATTGACAAGTTCGTGATAATTTTATACTTATATTGAGATTTTTGTAATGATGTTTAAGTGCATTGTTGCATCCTTGTATGTGCTGAAATTATCTTGTTTACTCTCTTTTATACCTTTCTTTGACATTCAGGAATGAATGATCCCAAGGGGGAGATATTGAAACGGCCACAAAAAGTGCCTGAAAGTGTGCCTCGAAAATGCTCGAAATTGTAATTTCCATATATCTCAAAATCCATGCATTATTTCAAAATTTTGACTTCATATTCTTGATCAAGGGTCAAATTGAGTGGGGAATGGGTCTAACCCCGATTTTAGAGTAACCGTAGTGAATTTCAAAATTTCAAAGTTTGACGAAAATCAATGTTAATCCGCATTTGGGGCGCGACAGGCCCCAATGTATTTTGCTGTTCAGTTTTTCAATTCGGTCTAAGATTTTTGGGTCTTGCGCCTAGGCCTCCCCATGCATGAAAGTACCTATACTTAGCCTTATTTCACCCTCATATCATCTAAGACATTCCCAAATACTCTCCCAAACACTTAGACAAAATTTAATCTCCTAAATTCAAGTGTCAAAACTCATCCGGATCTAAGGATTTCCTCTCAAGCTTTAAGTCTCCATCTCTAATCTTTTTCAAGGATTCTCCAAAAGCTAAAGTTTATGGGTTTCTTTCATGGGTTCCCTTCACCCATGATGCTCAAACTCCTTTTTCTTAAAAATTGCATTGTTTAAAGTTGATTTACTCATGGGTCTTATTTATTATGGAATTCACTACACACTATCTTGGGGTTTGTGAAAGTGTGATTGTTGTACTATGTTTTGGGATATGAATCTAAGATCTAATGTGAAATTTGATGAAGATCTTTGATGTATATATCTTGAAGGTGTTGTCAAGTATCTATTGATGGTTTTGCACTGAATCATCTAGCATGATTTCACTCTTGAATTGTATGGTCTTACACTAGCATTATACATCCACCAAGTATTTGATAAAGTGTCTGGGTTATGATTTCTGGAGGAATTGAAGGTCTAATGCTTGCCTTATGAGTTGAATGACTGTATGATGATGAAACAAATGCATATATATGTGATTAATCATGTAAAGAACCTATGCTATTGCAAGTGAATTTTCGGGCTCTCATGTTGTTATGTTCTTGGGAATCGTTAATAAGTTATTGAGTCTTCATACTAAGGTTTATGCTCTTGTGAATTGTGAAGCTTGCTTGATGGGGTTATGAACTATGTTATAAGCTTTACCCTCTAGTACAAGGACAATTTCTACATGTAAGGGTTACAAACTATGTTGTCCTCCTTACCCTAATGTACGAATCAATGCTACTCACTTACTCATATCTACATGTAGGGGTTATGAACTATGTTTTACTCCTTACCCTCATGTATGATTTGGGGTTATTCAAGGTACACACATGTACGGGTTATGACCTATGCTACCTTCTGCCCTCACGTTCTATTCACTTACTCATATCTACATGTAGGGGTTATGAACTATGTTGTACTTCTTACCCTCGTGTATGATTTGAGGTTATGTAATTTACTCATATGAAGGGGTTAGGAACGATGTGATATGCCTTACCCTCATATGCGATGAAAGGCTATGTATTATCTGATGATCATATGTAGAGGTTATGACCTATGCTACCTTCTACCCTCATGTGCTACTCATTATTTCTTGTTCTACCATTACCTTCTAGTAGGGGTTATGACTCATGCTATATTCTTCAACCTCGAGTATAAGGTATTTGGATGATCTAAGTATGTCTCTTTATTATGTTAAATAAGTTATGCGAGTATGATTATTTTCAAGTATGTTTTACATCAAACATTGTTCCTTATTATATTAAATAAGTTATGCGAGTATGATTATTTTCAAGCATGTTTTACATCAAGCATTGTTCATACATGCCATGTTGCTACAATCCTATCACTTGCTATGATTATACATTTTGATTATATTGGCTATCTCTTGTTGCATTGCATCCTATACACTTAGTACATTCCAACATACTAACGCATACTCTATGCCTACATGATATTACCATGTAGGAACCGATGACCCATTAGAGCATCTCTATCCACTTGGCTAGTACAAATACACTCAAGCTTGTTGGTTAGTCATCCATTCTGAGGACGTTGCTTATGATTTATTACTATGTTCTGAACAACCTTTCTTTTATGTAAAAATTGACTATGAGGGTGAACCCGGTTGCTTGTCTTGGCCCCCGCTCTTATCCATGTATTAGAGGTGTTGTTGAATGTGACATATGTAGTGTTATGATTATTGACTCTCTCTTGACTCTTATTGTTTACGATACGAAAGATGTCCCTTAGCCCCAGTTATCCCTATTTCTACTCTTTGATGCTATTTTATTGCTTCCGCGAATAAGGATGTGTAATAATGTATTAAGAGACTTGCTGGGGGTCTCTTTGGGTTCTTCTTATGCCATATCACGTCTAGGCCCTAGACTCGGGTCGTGACACGATGATTTGCTATGGGCTTCAGTGGCTCACGCACTCTCTAGGATGATAATACCCGACCATGGTGAGGGTGTTTTATACCTCATATGTAGCCATGGTACACAACACTCTTCCAAAGGGAAAGAAGTCCCCCGGTCAGCCCAAACTGACCGAGATGAGCATGAGGGGATGGCAGGAGGATATATTGAGGACCACCATCCGCTCGATGCTTTTTGGACTAGAGTACCTGCCATCAGATCCACCGCTGAGTTTGATTACAGGGTACGACAGATGAGGGATCCCCTGGTTATGGAGATCCAGAGTGATGAGCCAGTTTGATGAGATGGGTAGCTGGTTATATTATTAAGTAGGGTCTAGAACCTGGATGGGTCTCTACTCACTCGGAGCCTTATTATCAAGGCTTCACTAGGTTTCCTGCTATGTTTCGGTGGGCAATTATTTGTTCATGCATTTGGCCTATGCTTGCTGATAATATGTTGACACCGAAGCATGCTGTTTTAGTTGCCAACATCTTAGCTGGTTATGATATTGATTAGGCCTGCCTCATCGCCGAGTAGATTCATGAGGCTACTCTGAAGAGGTCTACCACAATCCCATTCCCTTGCTTGATATACAGGCTTTGTCTAGAGTCGAGGGTGGAGAGTTTGCACTTGATGGACCATCTGATTGAGGCCCAGCGAACATTGGATTCCAGCTTGATTAAGGCTGAAAAGAACCCGGTGACCCCAATGCCCCCTCCTGAGGGTTCAAAGACTACCATAACCACTATTGCTGCTACTAAGGAGAGGCCCCCCCAGCCTGAGGTAAATGAGGATAGGGGGCCCAGAAATTCTATTCCTGCACCACAGGCTGCGATATCACAGGATACTCCTGTGGGCATCATTTACATGTCCAACGTATCTACATAGGCCCTAGGGCAGAGGTTATCTTGCACTGAGTCTTGACTAAACTTGTTCATCAGATTAGGCTATGGGTCCGCCAGGCGATTCAAGACTCGGAGGGTCGTATGCAGGCATTTACGGTCAATATTATTCAGCATCATATCTCTGTGATGTATCCCCTCATTGACGCAGTCAAGGAGAGGGCACAACAGAGCCTACATGTAGCTCCACCAACAGACTTGACGACCCTGCAGATAGAGATCCAACAACTCCTACCGACATGACAACAGTATTGGCAGCACTGGTTGCACTACTTTTGACTGCACCTCTAGTGCCAGTGGTAGATCTTCTGCTCCTGAGGAGCCTATTCAGTCATTTGATGAAGACGATGATCCTGATTTTGTGTAGTTTCATGCGGAGATGACTGAGAAGGAGGAGCCCGAGCATTCCTTGAGGACATCAAGACGAGAGACAGAGATACAATCAACTCAAAAGGTGGAGCAGGTGAAGGGTGTTGTCCCTTCTAGACAAAGTGCTACTACTGAGAAGACTACCCCACAAAAGGAGGTTGGCCAGACGTAGCCAGAGACTATCACTTAGGCACCAAGGTTTGTTTATTGACACCTAGATGTTTTAGTATGCTCTGATTTTGTGCATCGGAGACAATGCACATCTTTTTAGATGGGGTGTGGGTAGTTATAGGCCTTAGTAAAGTCTGACTAGCTTGGGTCCACAACTACAAGAATTTTTTATCCTGGGGTTTTCTTGCATGTGTTCTTTTTCCCTGTGGATATTTACTTTCTGTTGAACCGACATGTTTAGGATGTATAGATAGTATTTGTAACATATAGTACTAATACTTATAACATATAGCATGTTTTTGATGTTTTATTTAAAAATATTATACCCATCAAAATTTTTGTTTAGTAGTTAGATAGCAACCATGCATGTTTAGGTGTGTGACAATGTTTGTTTTGATAAGTAAGGAAAAATTGAGATAAAAAGAATGATCTGATTGTCCTTTGTTGATAATGTACATAGTGTCATGTGAGTGTGAGCTTAACTTGCTAGATTCATATGTTTTGTTCTAATTCAAAACTTGCCCTATTACTCTAAGTTAGATTGTAGATTAATCGGACGAGGAAAGGATCTTAGGCCATTGTTCTTAATAGTCCACTTGGCCTAAAATGACCAACCAAAATTGTGGTATATCCCTTGTTCCGAATGTTTGAGCCTAACATTTACCTATTCTTTGAAAATACCTGATTAACCTAGTCTTGTTAGTTGTAAAATCCTAAAATTGGCCCTGGTCCTTCCTTGAAAATTATGCACCTTGACTGAGGAAAAATGCCTAAGTTGAAGGTGGTTACCAAAAGTGGCCCTAGTTCAGAGAATGGATATTGTGCACCTCAAAACAGTCCAAAAGCCTAAGCTGAGGGTGGCTGGTGTAAGGATAAAACACAAAAATAATGCGGGAAGTTAGGGATGCAAAGAAAAATGGAAAAATCACGTATTGGGTGCAAGAAAAATAAGGGTTTCCTTATTTGGGAGCTAAAAAGAAAAATGAATTATAAAAATAAGGCAGAAAGCTTGAAATAGGAAAAAGGGAGAATGAGGTGAAAATAACAGAGTTGGTAGGGCAAGAGTATAGAAAGTCTTTAGTCACTATGCTCCTAAAATACCATACCAAAGCCCCCTGAGCCTATGTTACAAGCCTCGAAAGTCTTAAGGTGATCCTATTCCAGTTGGTTGAAGGTCTTAGTCATGAGTATAGGGGAAAACCTATGGTATTAGGCATGATGCATGAATATCTTTTGTGAGTGTGAGTGATTTTTCATAGTCCCAAGGTTATACATGAAAACATCATTGAGTGTCAGATAAGGGACTTCTTTCTATAAGGGCACTGGCATTACATAGTTTGCACTAGACTTGTTCAGTGATTGTGGATTGTTGATAGTACCTCACTTATCATAGTTGTGTTATCACATGTATTGGTTTGTTAGATGGCTATCTAACCCCATTTTAAAAACATGGTGTGGGTATTTGAGTTTGAGATTTATGTGATGTATACCATTGGGTTGAGGTCTGTGTTACTGTATTATCTTTATAGATTGACTCCGTCGCTTGAGGAAAAGCAACAATTCTCCACAGGATCAACAACTTTCACCCTATCATGGGGTGGAACATACCTATCCATAATCTTGTCACAGTTTCTCCAACCCACAACTTGAGGTTGGTCAGGCCATGTATGATCTTGCCATCCAGCATTATTATTGTTCTAACCTTAATTCCCCAGTGGCCTTGAAATAGATGGTCGAGAACCCACAATTTGGTTGCCTATATAATACACCTCTTCATTGTAACTACCTTCAAATGGTACACTATCAAACATCACATCGCTAGCAGCCTCCACAATATTTACACTCTTACGATTTCCTCTTATAACATGCATAGTCAAGAGGTTAAGTTGAGTTAGCGTCTTAGCCATACTTTCATCCTCTCTTGATCTTTAGCAAGTTTCTCTTTAGATGGACCCTGTGACTTGAAGACACAAGGTCATCCCTTGTTAGCACACTTGTTTGATTTTTGTCATGTCATCTAGGAGGTCACAAGCTGCAGCGAATGTTTGTTTCATAATTCTTCCTCTCACCAGCTGGTCAGCCACCCTTTGTTGATGTGTCGAGGCTTACGTAGAAAAGTATTGCAGCAATAAATGGTCCAGAACTCCATGATTGGGGCATTAAAGTAACAGTTTCTGATACCAAAGCCAGGTCTCATACAATGGCTCATCTTTAATTTATTTGAAGTTCTCAATACTTCTTCTCAGCATAACCTTCTAGGGTGGGAAATCTCTATCGAGGAATGCGTCTTGAAGTTCCTCACATGAAGTGATAGATTCACGTGGCGACTCAGCTAGCCATCTCATAGCCTCTTTAGTGATAGAGAGTTGGAATAGCCTCAGTCTGATAGCTTCTCGGTTCACTCCACTGTAATTGAATGGGAGACAGATATCAATAAAATTCTTGAGGTGCTTGTGATGATCCTCGTGGCCAAGTCCTCTAAATAGTCCCTTCAATTGGAGGAGCGGCAATATAGTGCTTGTCACATGAAACTTAACACCTCCGGCCAATGGAGGTAGTCGGATAGCACCTATGTTTCACAATTGGTCCCAGTTAACACCCTATATATCATTAGCATCTCTAATATTATCACCATGGACGCTCTCATCATCTTCTATTTTAAAACCTATTCTTCAACAATAAAAACAATAGGAAAGATGTAAAATAATTCTATCTATAAGAAAAAAGTTCAAGAAACACTTCCATCGTGAATTTGCCAATTCCCTAGCAATGGCACTATTTTAGATGTCGCTCAACCCGACTACTCAAAGGAAATAGGGGCAGTCATCATAAATGTATTGTCCAACTTTGGAGGTCGGGGTCGAATCCCACAAGGAATCGTGGTTCATTTGGACTAAGAAATTGTAGGTTCTGGGGGGTTACAATAATTAAAATTAAGATTCAACTACACAATGTGAGGATCGATCTACTAACTAGATCTAAATATTTGACTAATTGAGTTAATAATGAGTGAATAGGCTAGGTTGCTTGTAAGCCATGTTCAATTATGACACACGAGTGTTTCATATGATTCAATTACAATATCATCTGTGAACCGCCAAGGACATATTTGGCCTAAGAAGTCTCAGCAAAACCCCTAAAACCTTTGCCATTGAATCCATAGTTATAGACTTCAATTGAAACACTAGACGGTTTCTAGCTATTACATCTATCCAACACTCTAATCACTCCGGTTTAAGCAATAATGACATCTAAATTAAACCCCAAGTATGCAACATTGAAATTATAGATTAAACATAAATCAATGACAATAAAGTCAAAATATGAAAGACCTAAAAAAAATCAAAAACCCATATCATTAGCACACCCCCAACATGGGGTTTTAGCCACTCATGCTAGAAATTAGAAATTCAATACCAAAATTAGTAGTTGAAGTAACGTGTAACAATATTGAATACACAACAGTTGATTAACACCAATAGATCTCCTCAAGTTTTTCTTCCAAAGATCTTGAAACCCTATGACCCCTTTGTAATCTAGAAAAAGGAATGTTCTATGTACTTCTACTCTCTCATAATGATGTATACAATATCCCTTCTAATTTTCTTAAATAGACAGTGCAAAAGTATAAGAATTTGTGCTCTGAGTTTCCATTTCGTGGTCAAGGCCGACCATCACCGAGCACTATGTCAATGTGCCAAATGTGCACTTGACTACTTTCCTCTGAATCCTCTGAAGGCTTGTTTCTCTGCATCATTGGGCGATGGTTCGTCACTTTGTTGATACAATTCGATGATTCGCCGAAGTTCCTATCTCATCACCTTGCTGTCATAATTTCAGGGTTTTGAGTACTCCAACTTTAAGTAGCCTTTTGTGCCATTCGGCTGTACACCCAATATGTTTAGCAATGTTAATTCTAACAGCCTTCCTAAATTGGGCTTGAACCTTGGTTTTTGTAATTCTAGGAAGTCTCTTTGACTGTTCGGAGATCATCGAATATGTAGGCGATGCTGCCTTTATCTTCCTTTTTGACATTGTTGCTCCTTTTCTAAGATTTGTCAAGTATTTTCCATTTGTGCATTTTTAGTTCCATTTTCTTATACAACACATGCATATTAATTAGATATTGAAAATAATAGCAAACTAAGGATAATATTTCTTTGCAAAATACCCCATAAATGAGTCTGAAATATGGACTCATTAGTGAGTGGAGACGAAATAGTAGATAAATCCTGTATAAACTGTCTATAATAACTGGCTAGACCCAAGAAACTCCTTTTGTCAGTGGGAGTCAATGGTCTTGGACAGTTTCTTTCTTCTTCTATCTTTTTAGGATCAACTTTGATGCCCTCTCTAAATACGACATGCCCAAAAAAGGCAACCTTATCGAGCTAAAACTCGCACTTGTTAAATTTTGCATAGAGCTTCTTTTCCCTTAGGGTCTACAATACTATCCTCAAGTGCTTCATGTGCTGTTGCTCACCTCAGGAATAGATAATAATATCATTAATAAACACCACAACGAACATGTCAAGGTAAGGCTTGAACACCTGGTTCATGAGGTCCATAAATATCGTCGATGCATTAGTGAGGCCAAATGACGTCACCACAAACTCAAAATGACCATACCTAGTCCTAAAAGCCATCATAGAGATGCCACTTTCTCTCACCCTCAATTTGCAGCAATCGGATCTCAAATCAATTTTAGAGAAATGATTAGCCCCTAGTAATTGATCAAACAAATCATCTATCCTTGGGATAGGATAACTATTCTTGATGGTGACCTTATTTATCTTTCGTTAGTCAATGCACATGCGGAGCAGCCCATACTTCTTCCTTACAATTAACACTGGGGATCCCCATGGTGACCGAAAGTGTCTAATAAAGTGATTCTCCAACAAATTCCTCAGTTTCTCCTTCAACTCTTTCAATTCTGCGGGAGCCATTCTATAAGGAGGAATTGAGATGGGCTGAGTATCAAGCAAAAGATCTATGGAAAAATCTATCTTCATTTTGGGAGGGACATCCAGTAACTCATTTGGGAAAACATCAGGTAATTCACTTACAATGGGGACTGACTCAAGGGAATAAATGTTGGAAGAGACATCTTTGACCCTTACCAAGTGGTAGATAAACTCCTTGGAAATCATTTTGTGGGCCTTTACAAAGGAAATGAATCAACCCTTTCATGAAGAGTTGCTACCCTCCTATTCAAGAATTGTCCCATTAGGGAATCGAAATTTAACCCTATGATTTCTACAATCAAAGGAGGCATAAGAAGCATGCAACTATTCTATCCCCAAAGTCACATCGAAGTCTACCATGGAAAGCTCAACTAAGTCACATGGAATTACTTTATACAAGATAGAAATGGGACAACCCCTAAGAATCTTTGGGCTATGATAGACTCACCTATGGGGTTACTCAACTCATAGGACTCATGGAGGACTTCAGGACACGCATGTAACTTATATGCAATGAATGGGGTTTTGAAAGACAAATTTACTCTCGGATCTAAGAGTGTATATGCATCATTATAGAAAACTGTTGACATATCGGTAACCATATCTGGAGCCTCTTCGAGCTCATGGTGAACATGAAGAGCATATAACCTATTTGTTCTTTGAGTGCCTTGAACTGGAACCTTTTGGCCTTGAGGACTTACGCCCCAGCTCCTGCAATCCTTAGCATGGTGGCTAATCTTCCCACAAGTTAAGCAAGCATTTAACCCCCCTAAGCACTCTCCTTTATGAGGCCTCCCGCACTTAAGGAAGTTGGGACTTAGGGGATTGAAAGCAACCGTTTTGACCTTCATGGGAGGAGTATTGGTGGATCCATACCCACTTTGCATTGGCCACCTTTGAATTTGTGATTGTCGCTCCGTTCGTGAGAGCAATTCCCACTATCCACACTAGCCCTCTTAGACTCCCTCTCCCTTTGTCGAAGCTTCTCTTCCTCAATCTTCTCCACATACATCATCAAGCGGGAAATGTCCATCTCTTTGAACAACATATCTATCTTACACTCCTTGGAGACAAACTTGGAGACACCTGAAATAAACTTGCTCATGTAATCCCTCAAATCCATGATCATGAATGGAGCATAATTTGATAATTCGGTGAATTTGAGGGAATACTCCTTCATGGTCATGCTCCCGTGCTTCATATTGATGAATTGCTGGACCTTTACCTCACTAAGTTTGATAGGGAAGAACTGATCCAAGAAGGAACATTTGAATTCCTCCTAACCTATAGGACATGCTCCTTGGCCTCTCTTATCTTCCCATTACTCGAACCAAATCTTAGACATTCCTCTAATTTGGTAGGTCACCAATTTCGGCTTCTCACTGAATCGGATGCCCATCACTTTTTAGGATCCTTATCCATCTTTGACCCATGAAATTCTAGTGGGTTCATCCGCATAAAGTCACATAATCTCATGGATAGAGTTGGCATTTGAGAAGGAACGACCACCTCCTGATTGGCTTGGTTTGCCAGGGCTTGGGCCAACAAGGTGAAGGTGGCTCTGAATTCCACATGAGACACTCCATCGTCTTACTGGAGTGGAGGGACTTGTTCCTCGGGAGTGACTTGCTGATGGGGAGCTCTTCGTGGAAGCATGATCTAGAAACAAGTAAAAGCCTATAGTTAGTTAGAAGAAAACTTATACAACTCTAATGCACGACAAGAATAAAAAAGAAGGGAAGACTTTCCTAAACTGTCTCATAGCCTCTCACTCAAAATAGTGGAGTGCTTCACAACCTTGAATGAGACTCTATGCTACGAGCTATACATGAACATCTGAGGAACATTTTTATATCTTGTGCTCTGATATCAAGTTTGTAATAACCCGATCGAGGAGCCTAGACCTCACAAGATGAATGAGATACCAGAAGGTACCTCATCCAAGCCATCTAAGCATCTTTACTAGTGTTGAGCAAAAACTTTTGCGGAAAACATGAGGGGAAAGGACTATGGGCCACTTTTATGAAATGAAGCAACATTAAAAAGCAGCAAAAATAGATAACATCACTTTGTCCATAAGTATACCACCAATACATAACGGACGGAACCAATGCAGTCGACTTTCATCAAATAGAAAGTAATCCATAAATAGTCAACATAGAATGTAAAAGCCTCAGATTGGCAACAAATACATCGTTTAAAACAAAAATAGAGAATAGAGTGGATAGTGGGTGGAGTCCTAAACTAAGGGTTCACCACAATAACAAGCTAGTCTGGACACCAACTACTAGCAATGAGCCAAAAGGAGTGTCTATCCTTACATGGTTAAATCACACAGACAAAATATGTGTTAGTATGTTTGAATGTACTAAGTATGTGAGATGAAATGCACGAATTAAATTACAATGACATCATAGTAAAACATAATATTTGGGTATACATAAATTTAAAGAGTCATGAAATAATCCTAAACATGCACAAGAAATATGCGCAGATCGATATGAGACAATGCATAAGAAAGCACACAAGTGAAGACATATAGTAGGATCATAAAACTTGTGAGAATGGACCATAACCAATAGTAAGACCATGTCAGTTACTACATGGAATCCAATGAACTCCTTCATTGGGAAAAGGCCACTGAAATCCAATGAACTCCTTCATTGGGAAAAGGCCAATGCATTCCTTCCATTGGGGAAAATGGGAATCTACTTGCCAAGGTAGATATCTAAACATATTAACTAAGCAATTTCATCTTTCATAACTTTTTGACCTACGCGGATCCACTAGCCTAGCCTATAAAGCTCTAATGGTGGCATTGATGTCACCCAAGCTAGACCTACATTTTGAGGTAAAGTGGTCGTACTCAAGAAAAATAACCTAACAAAGGTTAGGGTGGAATCACATAGGTAATAAGCTAGACTTAGAAGAATTCCGTTGCAATTTGGGTTTATTAACCAACTTATCTCCCCAGGGAGGATGGGGATTATTATAACTAGTAAAAGTAATGCTAAGCTAAAACAAGAGTTAAACCAATAAGAAGAGGAACTAGGGTATTGTGTTTCCCATGGTTCCCTAACTTAGTACTACCTAATAACTAAATTATTTTTTAGTGTGTAGCATGCAGAAGGTAGTTAAGTTCACCAAACCCTTTGGCCCAGGCGAGAGGTAAATTTCACTACGTGATTTGGTCCATCCCTACAGTGTGACATTACTAAACCTTGCCTATTGTTCCAGTAAAACCTCCCCTTGGCCCAATTCAGCTGATTAGATTAGAGACATCGATTGAATCCTATTAATTAATCTTTTTTCCTATTTATTACTACCTTGATCCAGTCAGTAACACTAGGCAAGTTCCAATGTTGTCTACCATTAGAAAACATTCAGTACAAAGAGAATTAATTAATACATGCATGCACACTTTTCAAGAATTACAAATTATCCAATTTTACCTTGTTAGTTCTTAATGGTTCTCATAATCCTAGTTGTGGATTTAACTACTCATGATCAATATAATTGTAAGATCTACAAAATTGAATAACATAATTGAGCACTTACACAATAGAATTTAGCACAAGAAAATCCAACTCTTTAAGGATAGTTACCAAATTGAAATTAGAAGATGAAATTAAAGTTTACAAGTGTTTCTTAAACTCTCTTATGTTCTTCCTTTTATTCTGTTTAAGGAATAACCTAAAAGTCCTATTTATAGTATTTGAAATACAAAACCAAAATGAAATAGGACAACTAGGTCGACAGGCTCTATGAGGTGCTCTACGGGCCGATAATAGTTTATGGCTCGTACTCAGGCTTTCGTGAACTATTGCTTTGATTCTGGACTTGTCTTCTATGACACCCCTCTATGGCTGGTAAAAGGTTCTACAACCCTTAAGGGGTTTCATATGGTTGAATTTTAGAAAGTCCACATCTTCTGATCCTCGAGGCATGAGACTAAGTCTACGGCTCGTAAAGTCTTCTACAACTCATCTACATGTTCGTAAACTCAACTTCAGAAATATACCCTTCTCTAGAATCACACAGGAAACCTCTGTTACAGCTCATAGAATGCTCTATGGCCTGTGAAAGGTCTTGTGGATCTTCAGCTTCAATAACTTCTGCACATTTTGCCCAAGAATTACACTTACCCTAAAATCTTGCAAAATAAACACAAAAACACATCACACGTACTAACATCACATTGGGAACACACAAAATTTCATGTTTTAAGCATAAAAAGTGTTGTATTTTGATAGCACATTAATACCCTCAACTAAAAATTGTTACTTGTCCTCAAGCGGTAGACTTAATATGTATAAGTAGCACAATAACACAGTCCTCAATCTAATGGCATACATCTAATAAAACTTAAGCACAGATACCCACACCACTTTTTAGAACATAATTAGATAGCTATCCAGCAAACCAACACAGATCAATGTATGTGACAATACAACTTTGACAAGTGAGGTACCCATCAACAAGCCTTAATCACTGAAGAAGTCTAAGGTTAATAGCGCAATGCAAATGCCCTCACAGAAAGAAGTCCCATATCACACTCACAATGGTATTTTTAGATAAAACCTTGAGACTATCCATAATTGCTCACTCTCACAAAAGACATTCATACATGATGCTCAATACCATATGCTTGCCTCTATACTCATCACTAAAACCATTGACTAGTTGGACTAGGATCACTTTAGGACTTTACAGGCTTGTAATGTAGGCTCAGGGAGCTTTGGTATGATGTTCTGGGAACACAGTGACTACAGGCCCTCGTTGACACTGTGTTTTTCTACACTTTTTCCATAACAACACACTTACTTTTCATTCCATTCTCCTTTTCTCCCATTTCAAGATTTTCTAGGTGCTTTTTTTAGTTTTAAACTTTTTGCCTTGTATTTGTACTTTGTTTTTCTTTTTATTTCATAAGTAAGGCATCACTCATTTTTCCTTGCACCTAGTACATGTTTTTTTCTCCTTTTTCGTGATTTACTAACTTTCTGATGTGCTATCAAAATATAACACTTTTAATGCTTAAAACATGAAATTTTGTCTGTTCTCAATGTGATGTTAGTTGGTTTTATGTGTTTGTGTGTTATATTTGCAGGATTCTAGGGTTGGTTTTGGTTTTGGGAAGAAGGTAAAGAAGTTGCTGATTTTTGATGCAGTACGAGTCCTTTTACGGGTTGTAGGTCACTCTATGAGTCGTGAAGTTGGCTTCATGGACAATTCTAATGAGGGGTTGATTTTATGACGTTGTTCTATGAACATGTAGATGGGTTGTGGAATGATTTATAAGTCGTAGAACATGGTTCGCGCCCTGAGAATCAGAGATTGGGACCTTATGATGATTCATCAAATGAAACCTCGCTAAGAGGTCGTAAACCACTTTACAGGTTGTAGACAAGGTTTCATAGACTTGAAGTCCAGTTTTTCCAGTAGCACTGTGCGAGACCCCAATTACGGGTCGTGAAATGCAATATGGCCCGTAAACCTATTCGTGAGGCGTGCCGATCCAATTATCCTATTATGTTTAGGACTTGTATTTTAAATATTATAAATAGCTTTTGAAGTTATTTTTCATAAGTTTACGCAACATACACAAAGAACCTTAGAATTAGAGAGGAAAAATAGTGAGTTACATTGGAGAGTTTTGATAACACTTGTACTTCAATTTCATCTTTAATCTAGTGAATCTCTTTGAAGTTAGATTGACTTATTCTTAATTAAATTGTGTAAGTGCTCTATTGTGTTATTCAAAATCATAAGTCTTGCATCTACTCAAATCATGAGTAGCTAAATCCACAACTATAGTTGTGGGAACCATGAAGAATTAACAAGGTAAAATCAGATAATTTATAATTCTTGAAAAGTATGCATGCATGTATTAATTAATTCTCTTTGTTTCGCATGTTTTCTAGTGGTGGCTAACATTAGAACCTACGTCATGTTACTGACTGGACCAAGGTTAATGAATAAAAAAAGAGATTAATTAACAAGATCCAATTGATGTGTTCTTCTCTATTCAATTGAATTGGGCCAAAGGTAGGTTGTAGTGGGAGTAATAGGAAAGGGTTAGTAATGCACACTATGGAGATGGGCAAAGTAACATAGTGAAAATTTGCCCCTCGCTTTGACCAAAGAGTTTGGTGAGCTTAACTCACCGTCCTTCATGCTACACACTAGAAAAGAATTAGGTTATCTGGTGATACTAAGTTAGGGAATCGTGGGGAAAACAATAACCTAGTTTCTCTCCATATTGATTACACTCTTGTGTGTGTTAGGTTTATTTTCAATTGATTATTGCAAACCCCTCCCCTTTGGTGAAGTAAGTTGGTTAATCACTTAAATTATAGTAGTTGCATTCTCTTGAGTCTACGTATTCCTAGGGGTTCAACCCTAACCCTCATTAGGTTCTATTTCTTGACAACAACCACTTTATTCTCAAAAAATAGATTTTACTTGGGCAACATCAAGATTTTGGCTCTGTTGTTGGGGAAAACGACTCGACTTAGTTAATTCATAATGATTTGGGTATTAATCCTCATTCACCACATTTTACATTTTTGTTGTTTTTATTTTCATTTTAGGGTGTGTGTGTAGTGTATACCTAACAGATAAAGTCGAGGCAGACCTTTGACTCCATTTGACCTAGAGATCCACAAAACATTTAGGAGAATGACCCAAGATAATGCCAATTATGTGGCTAATGCAGCTTTTAATAGGAATGAGAACGAGAACGAGAATACTGACCATGAGAGCCGGCCTCCTCTTCAGGATGTTGCTCTATAATCACAGGATATTATTGCCAATGCTTATTAGTGGAATCAATACAAGATGAATCCGATGGCTATGGAGTTGACTGGAGCTATTGTGTTTCCACCACTACCAACTGACACAAAGTTCGTAGTCTCAAATAGGTTGCTTCAGATGCTACAAAACCATGGGCTATTTGTGGGCTTACCATCAGAGGATACTCATAGCCATAAAAACAATGTTACATTCGTCTTCAAGAGTGTGACGGGAATATAGAATCTATCTATGGATGCTATGGGACTACACAATGTTGCATTCATCTTCAAAAGTGTGATGGGAACATAGAATTTGTCTATGGATGCTATGGGATTTCATGTCTTCCTATTGTTTCTTACTAGAAATGAAGCATTATGTCTATATGAGCTCTCTCATAGTTAGATCACTAGTTGGCTGAATTGCGGAAGACCTTTTAGAGAGGTACTTCCCTAGATCGAAGAAGCTCTAGTTGAAAGATCAGATCAAGAACTTTGAGCAACTTCCTGGTGATTCGATCAATACTACAAGTGAGCAATTTGCTGAGTTCTTGAGGAGTGTCTCGAGCCATAGAATCACTGACAATGTCTTGGTTGAGATCTTCTACCGAGATTTGGATGCCAATGGTCAAGCATATGCTGACACTATCTTGGGAGGTTCGTTTGTAGAGAAACCTTTCACAAAAATTGTTGAACAGCTGGATATGGTGGCCAAACTGAATCATGTGTAGAGGCCCATGAATAAACTCCCAACCAAACACTTGGGTACAACCATTGTAAGCCTAGAGCATGAAAAAATAAATGAGGAGCTCATGCGGATGCTTGTCCAAAGTAATGCCAATATGAAGATACCAATGAAGCAAACACGAGAACTAGATAAGGCCAGAAGCATCTAAGAAAGCTACTGCACTATGCAGAGTAGAAGAGAAGATGACACAGAAGGGGATCGCAAGGATAGCTGTAGGAGCGACTGCTATGTGCTCCCCCTCACAATCACTATGTGGAAATAAGGAATCCCAGGATTGAGGAGATGCTTAGCCAGTTAATGAAAAAAGGCCGATGCATATGATGAGACCCTGATGGAGGTTAAGTCTGACATTGCTAGTATAAAAAAGAAAATTGAGCATCACTCTATCGCGACCAAATCACTAGACTGTCATTTTGGACATGTATCAACTCAACTAAATTAGACTCAAAGAGGCATAATAATCTACATCATGGCTCAAGATCTAAAGGATACTGATTAATACATGATAAAAAAGATTTTTGGTAAGGGGAGCACCTCGAAACCTTCTATAGATAATAACATCAGAGCACACAATCTTGAGGAAGTCTGAGTACTCAAACTATCTAGGTCATGATGCGATAGTAAATTAAGTGCTGTTTGGGAGACAACCCAAGATGGATACTGGCACTTAGGCAGCCAGGTAGGATTTTTGACTCATCATACTTTGTTTTGCTTTGATTACGTTCAATGGGGACAATGGACATTTTTTTTCGATAGGTTGTGGATACTTATGGGCCTTAGGGAAGTCTGAGTAGCTTAGATCCATAACTACCCCAAGTTTTGATCCTTAATTTTCTTGCCTGTGTTCTTTTTCCCTATGGATATTTACTTTCTATTGAACTGACACGTTTAGGATGTTTAGGTAGTATTTTTAGCATATAGTACCAATACCTATGGCGTATAGCATGTTTTTGTGTTCTGTTTGAGAAATAATACCCACCAAAATTTTGATTAGTAGTATAGATAGCAACCATGTATATTTAGGTGTGTTGACAACGTTTTTGTGATAAGTGAGGGTGAATTGAGATTAAAAGCAAGATTTGAGAGTGTTTTGTTGATAATGTAGTTAGTGCCATGTGAGTGTGAGCATTAAATTACTAAATTCATGTGTTATGTGCTAATTCAGATTTTGCCTTGTTACTTTAAGTTGAACTATAGATTAATTGGACTATGAAAGGATCTTAGACCATTGTTCTTAAAAGCCCACTTAGCCTAAATGACTAACCAAAATTGCAGTATATCCGCTATTCCTAATGTTTGAGCCTAACATTTACCTACTCTTTGCAAACACCTGATTAACCTAGCTTTGTTAGTTGTAAAATTTGAAAATTGGTCATGGTCCTTCCTTGAACATTGTGCACCCTGACTGAGGAAAAAAGCCTAAGTTGAGGGTGGCTACCATATGTGATCCTGGTTCTGAGGATAGATATTATGCACCTCAACTCAAGCCAAAAGCCTAAGTTGAGGGTGGCTGATATAAGGGTGAAACACAAAATAAGGGGGAAGTTAGTGATACAGAGAAAAGGGGAAAATCATGTATGGGGTGTAATAAAAATAAGTGATACCTTATTTTTGAGTTAAACATAAGAATAAAGTGTAAAATCAATGAAAAAAGCTGAAAAAGTTAAAAAAAAAAGGCACCTAGAAAAGCTCAAAATAGGAGAAAGGGAGAATGAGATGAGAATAACAGAGTTGGTATGGCAAAAGTGTAAGAAAAATGCATTGTCAAGGAGGTTCTTTAGTCATTATGTTCCCAAAATACCATACCAAAGCCCCCTGAGCCTACGTTACAAGCCTAAAAGTCCTAAAGTGATCCTAGTCCAAGTAGTTGAAAGTCTTAGTTTTGAGTATAGGGGCAAGCATATGGTAATAGGCACGATGCATGAGTACCTTTTGTGAGAGTGAGCGATTTTGCATAGTCCTAAATTTATACATGAAACCATCATTAAGTGTCAGACGTGAGACTTCTTTCTTTGAAGGCATTTGCATTGCATTATTAACATTGGACTTATTCAATGATTGTGGATTGTTGCCTGTTCCTCACTTGTCATAGTTGTGTTGTCATATGCACTAGCTTGTAATGGTTTGCTAGATGGCTATATATTTCTGTTTTGAAAAACTGGTATGGGTATTTAAGTTTAAGATTAGTGGGATATATGCCATTGGGTCGAGGTCTGTGTGTTACTGTATTACTTATATAGATTGAGTCCGTCGCTGAAAGACAAACAATAATTTTAAGCTGAGGATGTTGATGTGCTATCAAAACATAGCACTTTTAATGCTTAAAAGTTAGAATTAAGCACTTCTAATGCTTAAAACTTGGAATTTTGTGTGTTCTTAATGCGATGTTAGTTGGTTTCATGTGTTTTTGTGTTATATTTGCAGGATTCCGGGGTTGACCTTGATTTTGGGAAGAAAGTACAGAATAACAATGACAATAACATTCCTAGTATAATCCAACAAGTAGTGTCTCAGGAGGGTAGAATGTACACAAATTTTATGTCACAACCCCGACCTAGGGCTCAGATGTGACACAACGAATGGGAAACCCAAAGGGACCCCCCAAACAAGTCTCTTAGCATATCATTACACATCCTTGGTTGTGGAAGAGATTTTACAACATCAAGAGACAGGAAAAGGGGGGAAATGGGGCTAAGGGACATACTTGATATCATAGGGACATAGAAAGTCAAAGTATGGCCTTAATATACCATAATGTTCAAACAACACCTCTAATATGTAGATAGGAGTGTGGGACAAGACAATCTCTGGGATCACCCTCATAGTCATAAGTTTCCAACATAATAAGAGTTAACACATAGCATAAATTCAAAGAAACATGTCCTCGGAGTTGAGGACTCACTAACTTGCTTTGAAAGATAGTACTAGCCACATGGAGGAGGAAGATGATCAAGTGGAGCTCTGGTACCCACATGGTAACATCATGTAGGCATAGAATATGCGTTAGTACATTTGAATGTACTAAGTATGTAGGATGCAATGCAATGAGAGATAGATAACATAATGAAAATTCATAATTAGGCAATGAATGAGCACATAAAAATATGGCATGTATGAATGATACTTGAAGTAAAATATGCTTATATAGAACATATTACATGTGTAGGAGAAGGCCATCATCTTAGACCAAACAACTTAGTACTTGGAATCTAAGTAAACCACCCCTTGGAGGTGTTTGAGGTATCAACCCCTCAACTTGGTTAATGGTTTACAACTTCCTATCAAGATGTTTGAGGTATCAACCCCTTAATTTGGTTAATGGGTTCACTACCTCCCATCAAGGTGTTTGAGGTATCAACCCCTCAACTTGGTTAATGGGTTTACCACCTCCCATCAAGGTCTTTGAGGTATCAACCCCTCAACTTGGTCATGGTCAACTTGCAATACTAAAGATACATTTCATGAAATAAACACACATATAAGCATTCCTTTCATCATCATAAAGTAACCTAGTTCATAGGTCATGCAATAGATCATCAATAGCTCAATAATTCAAAATCAGACATTTTAGCACATACTTGGCGGGTGTGTAATGCTAGTTTAACATCATGCAATTCAAGAGTGAAATCATGTGAAAAGATCAATGTCAAACCACTCACCAACACTAGGTAATACTCTCATACAATATACATCAAAACCTATCCTCAAATCTCATAGTAGATCTTAGATTTATAGCTCAAACATGCTTAAACAAATAAACATTTCGTAAAATCCCAACATAGTTTATAGTCAACTTCCATAATAACAGATAACCATAGATAATCTAGCTTGAAAACATGCAATTTATATAAAAAGGTAGGTGGGAACCATCGTTGAAAGGACCCAATGGTTGAAACCCACATACCTTAGACCTTGAGTCTCTTGAAATTGAGTTGGGAAAGAATGGAAGCTTGGAATGGAGTCTTGAAATCCAAACTTGTTCTTAAGTTTCCTTGAATTCCTATTAGGGTCTTGGTAGAGGATTTTGAGAGGATTTGAGAGTGTATTCAAGTTGAGAGTAATGAGTTTGATCCATTGGAATAGGGTTTAAGTCTTTTGGGGAGGTTAAGATAGCATTGGAAGTCTAAAAAGGTCATTAGAATACATAAAATTTACGAAACTGTCATTAATGAACGAATCAAAAAATTGGCAAATTGATGTCCTATTGAGGCCTACAGGAGTTGTGTGTCACTCCATGGGTCGTGTGGGGTGCCCGTGAGGTGAGACTTGGTCAAAAATTGGAAGTTCGGATACTTTGGAAAAATCATGTTTCATCACTTTGACGGAGGCTCCACAGGCTGTGTGATGCTATGCGGTCCGTGTAGTGGCCCGTGAAGTTACACTTGGTGAGAACAATTGTTGGAAGGAGGCTCCATTCCAAGCCACACAACTCATCAAGCTTGCCACAACCCGTGAATATGGCCATGGCATTACACTTAGCCAAAATCTTCCCCTTAGCCAAAATCTTCCCCCTCATGCCAACCTTGCCTCACTTACACACTCCCACAGCTAGCCATACGGTCCGTGGCAAGACACACAGCCCATGCCACTGGCCATGCCATATAACTTAGGCCAAAAATGGACTTTTCCAGCTCAAGACAATCCACATGGCTCGTCCAAAGCCTCATTGCCTGTCTAAGTGGTCGTGTGACATCACTGCACAGGAGGGTCTCACGAAAATGGTCATAACTTATTCATCTGAACTCGGAATGAGGTAAACCCAAGTGCATTGGAAAGCTAACTCAAATAGATTTCATATAGCATGTCATGGGTCATCCTTCTTTGTGAGATAAAAGTTATGCTCATTTAAAGTGGACCTTGGTACAAACCAACACCCATAACTCAATTCCTAAGGAAGTCTTGAACACGTCTAAGTATTAGAAGTTCCCCACGAAGCTAATACACTTCCCACCTAAAACAAATGAGGCTTGAAACTTGGATACACAAGTGCATGGATTTATGGGGTATCTTATCTTACCACTACCTCATAGAGGTAAAGAGGTTGTTTCGTGAGGAACTTCATCTCAAGAACCCATAAGCAGAAGAAACTAGATATAGAAAAAGGAGAGGAAAATAAAGGGAGCAGAAAGAGTTACTACAAAAGAAAAACACATGATAGTATGAAAATACGTTAAAAGTAACATATCAAAATAGAAAATGATAACAGAAAATATAAAGGTAGTGTAAATACGCTAATAGTAAACAAATATCAGCCTTGTCATGACAACATATGATGTAAAGATAACACTAACCTATCTCTACTAACCTATTAGCCTTTTACTCTAATATGCTGTCACGACCCAAGCCTAGGGCTTCGACGTGACACAACGAATGAGAACCCGAAAGGACCCCAAACAAGCCTCTTAGCATATCATTCACACATTCTTGGTCGCGGAAGCAAAATAAACAACACAAGAGATATAAATAAGGGCAACGGGACTAAGGGAAGCCTTGATATTTATAAATTCATAATAGAGTCAAGCTCATAGCATAAGTAGATCAATTATCCAACAATACCTCTAACATGGAATGAAGGGGGGCCAAGACACTTTCCAGGCTCACCCCACTGTATTAAGTGGTCAACATAAAAAAATATCAAATAGAAAGAGTAGCATAGATAGCGTCCTCGGACTTGAGGACTCACCAAAGCTTATCTTTCAAAGTACCAAACTAGCCACGTGGAGGATGATCGAGAGGTGCTCCAATCCCAACATGGTAATATCATGTAGGCAGAGAGTATGTATTAGTACATTTGAATGTACTAAGTATGTAGAATGCAATACAACAATACATAAGACAATATAGTCAAAATGCATATTCACAGGCAATGGATAAGTACAATATCAATATGGCAGGCATGACCAATCCTTGAAGTAAAACAACCTTGTAAATCATATAACTTGCATTGTACATCTCACATATAGGAAGAGATCATAATCAACATAGACCAAGCGAACTACTACTTAAAATCCAAGGCTTGTCACCCCCTTGTAAGGTCATTAAGGTACTCACCTCTTAACAAGGTGATTGGGCATGTCACCCCCAACAAGATGATTGAGGTACTCACTCCTCAACGAGGTGATTGGGAATGTCACCCCCAACAAGGTGATTGAGGTACTTACCCCTCAACAAGGTGATTGGTCATGTCACCCCCCAACAAGGTGCTTGAGGTATGTTACCCCTCATCATGGTCATTGAGTGCAAGATTTGTGGGTCTTTATAGGATGTTGAGGAGGATTGGTATGGTGGCCTATGAGTTGGAGCTGCCCAATGATATGAATATGGCTCATCTGGTCTTCCATGTGTCTATGTTAAGGAAGTGGGTCGGTGACCCAAAGGTTATTATACCTTTAGATTTTGTGGGTGTTGTTGAAGAGAATTTGATTTATGAAGAGGTTCCAGTAGAAATTTTGGATAGATAAGTGAAGACGTTGAGGAACAAGGACGTAGCTTCCGCTAAGGTCATTTGGAGGAACCACCAAGTTGAGAGTGCAACATGAGAAGCCGAGGCGGACATACAAAAGAGGTATCCCTATCTCTTCCATTCTATTCAATCCTAAGGTACTAATTTAAGTCCTCTATGTGATTTCAAGTCTTAAGATTCATCCCTTATGTCATTTGCATACATTCATGTTTACGTTGGCAAAATTATGGTGATTTTTGACACTTATGTTGAGATTTTTTGAAATAATATTCAAGTGCATTGTTGCATTCATATGTTGGGCTGAAATCATCTTGATTACTTCTCTTATAAACGTTTCTTTGACATTCGGGGACGAATGTTCCCAAAGGGGAGATTTGAAACGCACCAAAAAGTACCAAAAAAATGCGCCTCAGAAATGCCATGATTGTAATTTACACATACTAAAAATTCTTGTGTGATATCAAAAATACGACTTCATATTCATGATCAGGGGAAAAATTTGGCAAAAAATGGGTATAACTCCAATTTTATAGCAATCATAGCAAAAATGTATTTTCCCAAAAATTTCCATTTCTAGAAGCAGTGGGCATTGGCTTCACAACGCGGAGCCATTGTGGAGCAGTGCATTTTGTTCCCAATTTTTCTTATTTCGGCCTAAGGTCTTTGGGTCTTGGGCCTAAGCCTTCCTATGCATAAAAACACCTATACTTAATCATTTTTCAAACTCATATCATTCAAGATATTCCCCAAATCATCTCTAACATATAGCCAAATATTTCACCTAAATTCAAGTGACTCAAACTCATTCTGGATCTCAAGAAATTCATTCAAGCTTCAAGTTCTCATTCAAATCTTTTTCAAGGAATTCTCCAAATTTGATGTATGTGGATTTCAACCATTAGGTCTTTTCATCTATGATGCTCAACCTTCCTTTTTATGTAAACTGCATGTTTCTAAGTTGATTTACTTATGTGTATTACTCATTATGAACTTAATTATAAACTATGTTGGGGTTTCATAAGATATGATTATTTTAGCATGTTTTGAGCTATGAATCTATGATCTATTATGAGATTTGATGAGGGATTTTAATGTATCTTGCATGAGGGTATTACCAAGCATTGGTGGGTTGATTTATATTAAGTTTTCTCATATGATTTCACTCTTGCGCTGCATGATTTTGAACTAGCATTACACACTCGCCAAGTGTTTGATAAAATGTCCAGTTAAGGTTTCTCGAGTTATTGAAGATTTGTTGGTGGCTTATGAGTTAAGTGACTTTATGATGATGAAAGAGATGTGATGATTTCTTGAAAAATATATATAGTGTTGCAAGTTGACCACACCTTGTTGAGGGGATGCTACGCCTCAATCACCTTGTCAGGGGGTGTTAGGCCCGTACTACCATGTTGAGGGATATTTACCTTGACCACCTTGTTAGGGGTGCTAGGACCATACTACTATGTTGAGGGGTATATAACTTGGCCACCTTGTCGAGGGGCGCTAGTCCCATACTACAAATTAAGGGGTAGATACCTCAATCACCTTCCAAGGGGGTGATATGCCTTGGATTGCAAGTATTAGTTGCTTGGTCTATTATGATGGTCTCTTCGTGCACATGCATTATGTTCTATCTAAGTATATTTTACTCCAAGCATTGATCATACATGCCATGTTGCTAATATACTATCTCTTGCCTATGTATTTGCATTTTGACTATGTTGCCCATTTCTTGTTGCATTTCATCCTACATACTTAGTACATTCAAACGTACTAATGAATACTCTATGCCCACTTGAGGTTACCATGTAGGAACCAGAGCTCCACTTGATCATATTCCTCCCCCATGTGGCTCGTACTATCTCTTGAAGTAAGTTTGGTGAGTCTTCAAATCCGAGGACAATAGCTATTGATCTTATGTCATGTAAAGAAGCTTTTCTTTGTTTAGATGCTTATGACTATGAGGGTGAGCCCAAAAAGTGTTGTGACCCTCGTTCAATTCCATGTTTAGAGGTGTTATTGGAAAAGTGATATAATTATGCCTGAGACTTGAATTTTTCTGATAATTTATCCTATTAAAGACTTCCCTTAGTCCCTCCTATCCCTATTTATACTCTCTCGTTGTTGTTTAATTGCTACAACAGCCAAGGAAGTGTAAATGATATACTATGAGGCTTGTTTGGGGTCCCTTCGGGTTCCTATTCATTGTGTCACATCTAGGCCCTAGGTTTGGGTTGTGACAAACTTGGTATTAGAGTACTAGGTTGTTAATGGTCCTCGGTATCTAACACACCACATCGATTAGAGACATGTTCATAGTTGTGTAGTGCATAACAATTGTGAGTAAGAGTCTATGAGGCGTTTTAGGAAATGTTTCCCTTATTCTTGGTCTATCTCATGCTATGGAAGTTAAGGTGAGGCTTTCCCCTAACGAATGTTCCTGCTATGCTAGATCATGCCGATACTAAGAGGAAGAAGAGCTCGTACACCCGAAGAACAACAGGCTCATGAAGAATTTCGGGATGCTATTGCCATGCTAGCTTAGGCCATGACTAATAAAATCAACCTAGGGTCCCAAGCCCCTCGTGCTCCTACTACAGCTTCTAGGGTGAGATATTTTATCAAAATGAATCCACCAGAGTTCCATGAGTCTAAAATTGATAAGGAACCTCAAGAATTTATTGATGAGGTGTACAAAGTATTGTCTATTATGGGTGTTATATGGAAGGAGAAAGCAAAGTTGAAGGGCTACCAATTCAAAGGGGTGGCCCAAATATGGTTTACTCAATGGAAGGAGGAGAAGGGGAACAAATATGTGATCCTTTGGGAGGAGTTTAAGGCGGTAGTTCTCAACCGGTTCTTCTATCTTGAGCTAAGTGAAACGACTCCAGTAAGTTCCCAAAAATGTGCCTCGGAAGTTCCTAGTCATAATTTCCACATATCTAAAAGTCTGTTCATTATATCGAAAATTTGACTTCATATTCTTATTTAGGGGGTCAAACTTAGGGGGAAAAGTGCATAACCCCAATTTAATTAAGAAATATTAGCAATTATGAAATTTCAAAAATGCAATTTTCCAGAGAGCAAAGTGCACCGCTTCCACGACACACAGATGTGTAGGTAAGCCATATTTCACCCTCATATTATCTAAACATTCCCCAATACTAAGTCAAATACTTAGCCATTTTTTTCACTCCTAAATTCAGGTCTCAAAACCTCTTCCGAATCTAAGGATTTCCTTCAAGGTTCTTCTTGAAGCTTCAAGTATCCACCTCCAATCTTCACCAAGTTCATCTCCAAGCTAAGGTATGTGGGTTTCTTTTGTGGGTTCCTTTCACCCATAATGCCCAAGCTTCCTTGTCTTACAAATTGCATGATTTAAAGGTGATTTATTCATGGGTCTTGATTATTAAGAAAATTACTGCACACTGTGTTAGAGCATATGAAATTATGACTGTTTTAGCATGTTTTGAGCTTTGAATCTAAGATCTATTTAAAGGATTGGTGAAGGGTTTTGATGCTTATTGCTTGAGGGTCTTACCAAGTATCTATTGAAGCTTTTACATTGAATTTACTAGCGTGATTTCACTCTTGAATTGCATGTTTTTACACTAGCACTACACACTCTCTAAGTGTTTGATAAAATTTCTAGATGTGGTTTCTTGAAAAATTGAAGGTCCAAAGCATGAGATATGATATGAATGACTATATGATGATGAAAAGAGCTTGTGTATGTGATATATTCTATATAAAGTATTGCATTAGACCATGCCCGACCCGAGGGGACTAAGAGCCCGGGTAACCTTGATGGGGGTTTGTACTCATCAACCATGTGAGGGGTTTGTACTTTGCCACCAGGGTGATAGGTTGAGATTATCATCAACCATGTTAGGGGTTTGTACTTCACTAGTAGGGTGATAGGGTGAGATTATCACCAACCATGTAAGGGATTTGTACCACACCACTAGGGTGATGGGGTGAGATCATCATCAACCTACTAAGGGTTTTGTACTTTGGAAATCATGCTTGGTCTCTTCTACACATATGATATCCTGTATGAGTATGAGTTACTTAAGCATGTTTACTTAGCATTGGTCATACATTCCATATTGTTATATTACGCCTATTGCATATTGTTATGCATTTTGATTGTGGTGCCTATCTCTTGTTGCATTGCAGCCTACTCACATAGTACATTCAAACATACTAATGCATACTCTTGGTTACATGATATCACCATGTAGGAACCGGTGCCCAACTTGATCATCCTCCTACTCTACTTTGATAGTTCGGTACTAGTCAAGCTAGATAGTGATTCCTCCATTTTGGGGATGTTTATCTATGTTTCTCTTATTATGTATTGAGACACTCTTTTTTATGTTCTATTTTGACTGTGAGGGTGAGCCCAGTTGCTTTGTCTTGGCCCACCGCTCTTATCTAAGTAATAGATGTGTTTATTGGACATGGTATGTATTTGTGATATGAGATTTGACTCTTTATCTCTTGATTATGATGTTCTGCAAGCTTTTGGCTTAACCTTTTGCCCCTACTCTTACTCCTTATTTCTTTTATATTCTTTCGCAACTGATGATATGTAATGATAAGTTTAAAGGCTTATTTGGGGTTCCTTTGGGTTCCCCATTTGCCGTGTCATATCTAAGCCCTAGGCTTAGTTCATGAAAAGCCTATGGCTACCCCTATATTATCACTATCGGATGGGATTGAGGGATTTATAGTGTATTATGATGCTCTCGGGGTTGATTTTAGTTGTGTGTGGATGCAAAATAGTAAGGTCATAACTTATGCTTGTAAGCAACTCAAGGTACATGAAAGAACAACCTACCCATGATCTAGAGTTAGCCACCGTTGTGTTTGCATTAAAGATTTAGCATCACTATTTGTATAGGTTGCATGTGGATAAGTTCACCGATCATAAGAGCCTCCAATATGTTTTCACTCAAAATGATCTCAACTTGAGGAAAAGGAGATTGTTAGAACTTCTTAAAGACTATGATATAAGTGTGCATTATAATCTAGGCAAGGCAAATGCTGTGGCAGATGCTTTGAGTAAAGTGTCTATGGGTAACCTAGCTCATGTTGATGGTGGTGATAAGGAAATGGCTAGGGAGGTGCATCAATCGGCTAGATTGGGGGTTAGGTTGGAAGAGGTTGGTGATGATGGTGTTGTTGTTGATGGGTCTAAGTTTTTGTTGGTGGTTGAGGTGATAGAAAAGTAAAATATTGACTCCTCCTTGCTTAAATTAAAGGCCTTGGTGAAAGAGGGCAAAGTAGAGGTTTTTTTCCAAGGGGGAGATGGTGCCCTTAGGTACTAAGGTAGGTTGTCTGTGCCTTGTGTTGATTGTTTGAGGGAGAAAATCCTTGATGAGGCACATAATTCTTCTTATTCTATCCACCCCGATTCCACCAAAATGTATAGAGATTTATGGGATGTGTATTTGTGAGGAGCCATGAAGAAAGACATTGCCAATTTCATTTTTGGTTGCTTGAGTTGTTAACAAGTCTAAGACGAACATAAAAAGTTGGGCGGCCTAATCCAAGGCATAGAGATTCCTACTTGGAAGTGGGAGGTGATTAATATAGATTTTGTGGTTGGGTTGCCCAAGACTAGAAAATGTTTTGATTCCATTTGGGTTGTGGTTAATAGGATAACGAAATCGACACATTTTCTACCGGTTAAAACCACATATGAAACTGAAGATTATGGAAGGTTATACATTCATGACTTGGTAAGGTTGCATGGGGATCTTTTGTCCATCATATCGGATCGTGGGGCACAATTTACTTCACATTTTTGGAGATCTTTCCAAAGGGGCCTTATACTTGAGTTAAGCTTTCTATGGCCTTCCACTCTCAAATGAATGGCCAAGCCGAGAGAACCATACAAACCATTGAGGATATGCTTAGATCATGTGTAATGGAACTTAAAGGTAGTTGGGATGATCATCTTCCATTGGTTGAGTTTGCCTACAACAATAGCTATCATTCTAGCATCACTATGACTCTATTTGAGTCTCTTTATGGTAGATGTTGTAGATTACCAGTTGGGTGGATTGAGGTCGATGAGATAGCTTTGTTGGGACCAGATCTGATTATGGAGGACCATGAGAAGGTTAGGATGATTAGAGAAAGGTTAAAGATGGCCTAAAGTCGCCAAAAATCCTATGCCCACGTGAGAAGAAGAGAGCTTGAATTCAACTTTGATGATTGGGTTTACTTAAAGGTTTCACTCATCAAGGGTATGTTCCATTTTGGTAAGAAGGGCAAGTTGTTCCCAAGATATGTTGGTCCTTATGAGGTCTCTCTAGGAGGGTTGTCTAGGTAGCTTACGAGTTGATGTTGTCTAGTGAGATGGAATTGGTTCATCTGGTGTTTTGATGTCTCTATGTTGAGGAAATGTGTGGGTGATCCTAGTGCTATCGTGCCTCTTAATGTGGTGGGGGTTTTTGAGGATAACTTGATTATGAGGAGGTTCCAGTTCAGATTTTGGATAGGCAAGTGAAGAGATTGAGGGACAAGAAGGTGGCATAGGTTAAGGTCCTTTGGAGGAACCAATAGGTCGAAAATGCTATATGGGAGGGAGAAGGGGACGTGCAAAGTGGTATCCTTATCTTTCCAGTCCACTTAAGCCTAAGATACTAATTCTTAATCCACTATGTTATTTCAAGTCTTATATTTCAGTCCCTATGTCATTCATATGCATTCATGTTTAAGTTGGCAAATTTATGACGATTTTACACTTATGTTGAGATTTTGAAAATGGTGTCTAAATGTGATGTTGTACTCTTGTTGGGGGTGATTTATTTATGATCACTCTTGTCATATACGTTTCTTTTACATTTGCAGACGAATGTTCCCAAGGGGGAGAAATTGAAACGACCCCAAAAAGTGCCCGAAAATGTGCCTCAGAAGTGCCCAGGATAGTAATTTCCATTTATCTAAAAATTTGTTCGTTATTTCAAAAATCTAACTTCATATTCTTTTTCAAGGGTCCAAACTTAGGGGGGAAAGGATCTAACCTTGATTTAAGAGCGAAAGATTAGAAATTATAAAATTTCAAGAATGCGATTTCCAGAGAGGAAGCAACGCGCAGAGGTGTTATTTGTGACTGTTTTTTTTTCAACTCGGTCCAAGAATTTTAGGTCTTGGACCTAAGTGTTCTCAAACGTATTTTTACCTATACTTAGCAATATTTCACCTTCATATCATCCTAAACATTTCCAAATACACACTTAAACACTTAGCCATATTTTTAACTCCTAAATTCAAGTCTCAAAACCTCTTCCGGATCTAAGGATTTCCTTCGAGGTTCTACTTGAAGCTTCAAATCTCCATCTCCGATCTTCACCAAGTTCATCTCCAAGCTAAGGTGTATTAGTTTCTTTTAAGGGTTGATTTCACCTATGATGCCCAATCTTCCTTTTCTTGCAAATTGCATTATTTAAAGTTTCTTTATTCATGGGTCTTGATTATTATGAAAATCACTGCACACGATGTTTGAGCATATGAAATTATAACTGTTTTACTATGTTTTGAGCTATGAATCTAAGATCTGTCAAAAGGATTGGTGAAGGTTTTTGATGTTTATTGCTTGAAGGTATTATCAAGTATCAATTAAAGCTTTTACATTGAATTTACTAGAATAATTTCGCTCTTGAATTGCATGGTTTTACACTAACACTACACATCCTCTAAGTGTTTGATAAAATGTCCGGATGTAGTTTCTTGAGGAATTGAAGTTTCAAAGCATGAGATATGATATGAATGAATATATAATGATGAAAAAAGCCTATATATATGATGTATTCTATATAAAGTGTTGTATTAGACCATGCCCAACCCAGGGGGACTAAGGGCCCAGATAACCTAGATGGGGGTTTGTACTAATCAACCATGTGAGGGGTTCGTGCTTCACTATCAGGGTGACAAGGTGAGAATATCATCAACCATGTTAGGAGTTTGTACTTCCCTACCAGGGTGATAGGGTGAGATCATTACCAACCATGTGAGGGGTTTGTACCACACCACTAGGGTGATGGGTTGAGATCATCATCAACCTACCAAGGGGT
The DNA here is from genome assembly GCA_011800125.2 of Solanum clarkiae. Taxonomy (NCBI): domain Eukaryota; kingdom Viridiplantae; phylum Streptophyta; class Magnoliopsida; order Solanales; family Solanaceae; genus Solanum; species Solanum clarkiae. The sequence continues at coordinate 84,510 of JAABOM020059604.1, forward strand.
TTGTACTTTGGAAATCTTGCTTGGTTTCTTCTACACATAAGATATCCTATTTGAGCATGAGTTATTTAAGCGTTCTTTACTTGAGCTTTGGTCATACCTACCATATTTTTATATTGTGCCTATTGCCTATTATTATGCATTTTGATTGTGGTGCCTATTTCTTGTTGCATTGCATCCTATGTACTTATACATCCAAACGCACTAATGCATACTCTTGCCTACATGATATCACCATGTAAGAACTGGAGCCCAAGTTGATTATCCTCCTCCTCCACGTGGCTAGTTCAGTATTACTCAAGCTAGTTGGTGAGTCCTCCATTCTGGGACGTTTATCTATGTTTCTCTTATTAAATATTAAGACACTCTTCTCTATGTTCTATTTTGACTATGATGGTGACCCCAGGTGCTTTGTCTTTTCCCCCCGCTCTTATCTAAGTAGTAGAGGTGTTTGTTGGACATTCTGTGTATATATGATATGAGCTTTGACTCTTTATCTCTTGATTATGATGTTATGCAAGCTTTCCCCTTATCCTTTTGTCCCTACTCTTACTCTTTATGCCTTTTGTATGCTTCGGCGACCGATGATGTGTACTAATAAGTTAAGAGGCTTGTTTTGGGTTCCTTTGGGTTCCCTATTTATTGTGTTACGTCTATGCCCTAGGCTTGGGTCGTGACACTTAGGGAGGCCAAAATGATAGAACTCATGAATTTAAAGCAAAGGTGTATGAATATGAGGGAGTAAGCCCTTAAGTTCAACCAACTCTCCAAATATGTTCTACAACTAGTGGCCAAGCCAAGGACTATGTTAAACAAGTTTGTGATGGGTGTATCCCATTTGCTGAATGAGAATTGTTGTGCTGCCATTTTGACAAATGATATGGATTTGTCCTGCCTCATTACTTAAGCCTAACAACTGGAGGGGAAAGAGTTGAGAAAGGGAAGAGGTAATAAGGCCAAAAAGGCCCGTTCTGAAATAGATTCCGAGGTCCCAAGGGTGGCCGATTTCATCAAGGCCAAGGATCTTCAAATGCTCCTAATAGAAGGTTTGCTAATGATAACCCAAGGGTCCATGGTGGTGGTGGTGTGGTGCCTAATGCTATATGTCCAAGGTGTGGTAAAGGATATGATGGCCCATGTTTGAGGAAAACTAATGCTTGCTATAGTTGTGGAGAAGTTGGTCACAAGAAGATTGACTGTCCTCGTAATCAAAACAAGGGTAGAGATGGCCATCCACAAGGCCAAGGTTCAAATGCGGGTCATAGGGGAAGAGGAGGCGAACAAGGTGGTGCCTCACAACACAATCGGTTCTATGCTTTTCAAGGGAGACAAGGGGTAGATAAGGTGCCCGATGTCACCGGTGTATTAAAAGTCTTTAGTTTTGATGTGTATGTATTGATAGACCCGAGTGCCACTCTTTCTTTTGTTACTCCTTTTGTTGCCAAAAGTTCCATGCTAAACCTGAGTTGTTGTAAGAGCCTTATGAGGTGTCTACTCCCGTTGGTGAATCCATTGTTGCTAGAAGGGTCTATAGAAATTGTCCCATTTTCATTTTGCATAAAATGTTTCCTTGTGATTTTGTTAACTTAAATATGGTGGATTTTGATGTCATTCTTGCGATGGATTGGTTGCATACATATTATACCTCTATTGATTATAGAACCTATAGGGTCAAATTCCAATTCCCTAATGAACCCTTCCTTGATGACTTTCCTAATGAGCATCCAGTGCTCCTCCTGAAAGGGCAATAGATTTTGGCATAGACCTTGAAATGACCCCAAAAAGTGCCCGAAAATGTGCCTCGAAAGTTCTTGGAATCATAATTTCCTTATACCTAAAAATCCATTCGTTATTTCAAAAATTCAACTACATATTCTTGTTTAAGGGACGAAATTGAGTGGGTAATGGGTCTATCATAACTTTAGAGTGACCGTAGTAAAATCCAAAATTTAAAAGTTGCAATTTCCAGTGTTGAATCTGTGTCTGGGGCATGACGTGCCCCAGTGTTATTTTGGTCATTTTTCTGTTTTGGGTCCAAGGTTTTGAATCTTGGGCCTAGGCTTTCCCACACATGGAAATACCTATACTTAGCCTTATTTCACCTTCATATCATCCAAAACATTCCCCATTACTCAATCAAACATTTACCCATATTTTCACTCCTAAATTCAAGTCTCAAAACCTCTACTAGATCTAAGGATTTCCTTCAAGCCTCAAGCCTCCATCTCAAATCTTCATCAAGTTCATCTCCAAAGCTAAGGTATATGTGTTTCTTTTACCCATAATGCCCAAGCTTTCTTTTCTTATAAATTGCATGATTTAAAGGTGATTTATTCATGGGTCTTAATTATTATGAAAATCACCGCATACTATTTTTGACCATATGAAATGGTGACTGTTTTACCATTTTTTGAGCTATGAATCTAAGATCTATTGGAGGGATTGGTGAAGGGTTTTGATGTTTCTTGCTTGAGGGTGCTACCAAGTAGCTATTGAAGCTTTCACATTGAATTTACTAGCATGATTTCACTGTTGAATATCATGGTATAACACTAGCCCAACACACCTTCTAAGTGTTTAATAAAATATCTGGATGTGGTTTCTTGAGAAATTGAAGGTCCAAAGCATGAAATATTATATAAATGACTATATGATGATGTAAAGAGCTTTTATATATAATATATTCTATATAAACTATTGTATTAGATCATGCCCAACCCGGGGGACCAAGAGCCCGAATAACCTAGATAAGGGTTTGTACTCATCAACCATGTGAGGGATTTGTACTTCTCCACAGGGGTAATACGATGAGATTATCATCAACCATGTGAGGGGTTTGTACTTTACCATTAGGGTGATAGGGTGAGATTATCACCAACCATGTGAGGGGTTTGTACACCACAAAAGGGTGATAGGGTAAGATCATCATCCACCAACCAAGGGTTTTGTACTTTGAAAATATTGCTTGGTATCTTTTGTATAAGTATGGGTTACTTAAGCATGTTTTATTTAAGCATTGATCATACATGTCATATTGTTATATGATGTATATTGCCTATTGTTATGCATTTTGGCTATGATGTCTATATCTTTTATCTGAGCTTGTTAGTAGGTTCTCTTCTATTGTCTCTCCTATGACTTAGTTGACCCTAAGTAAGGCCATTGTCATGACTGATGTTTAGAGTAAGGTGTGGTGATAGGACCTGGAGTAGCTATCTCTTGTGTGATTCCTTTATGCTAATAGGATTCATGTGTGTGTACAAGGTGGTTGCGTGAGTCTATAGTGGCTAGAAAAGATCTATAAGGGTTGCCGTATGTTATCGTTGCATGGAGTTCTGTCTTTTTTTCTCGGTTGGACTTAGTTTGAGGTGTTGGAGGTCTTGGAGTAGTTTGGGCTGCTTGCATAGCATGTTTCTAGTGAGTGTTGAACCCGTAAGATTGTAATATGATAATTGAGGATGATCAATCTATTTGGTCAACTACAATAGGTTATAAGATTGATATTTTGTATGGGTTTTGTTCGCAAGTGAGGATGAGGGTAAGCAATATCCCTAAGTGTCTTTTTGGACTAGGAGTGAGCATTATTAGTATTGATGGAGTTGTTTGATTGACTTATTCACCGACGACGTTTGTGGGATTCTTAAATAGGGTCTTAAAACCCTACCTTGATATGCTTGTGGTGGTATCTAGTTATGAATTATTGATTTTTTTTGAGGCTTGTGAATCTTTTGGGGGTAGTGTTGCAAGTCTTGGAGGATGAGAGGTTGTTTGCTAAATATGATAGTTGTGCATTGTGGATAACAACAAGGTGGTTAAAACTCCTTAAGGATTATGATATGAGTGTGCATTGTTTCCCCGTTGATGCTAATGTTATAGTTGGTGCTCTAAGTAGGTTGCCTATGGGTAGCCTAGCATATGTGGATAATGGTGGCAAAGTGGAGACTAGTGGGGCCATCGATTGAGTAGAGAATGGTAGTATAGTGTTCTTGGTAGTTCCAAATCATTTTTGGTTGAGGAGTTTTAGTTTAAGCAAGGCCTTGATTCTGCCTTATTAGAGTTGGAGGTATTGGGTGGAAAGATGGTAGAATGGAGGTTGTCTCCTAAGGGGGAGATGGTAGTTCATGGCCATAAATGGAATAGTTGTGGTTAAGGTTGACAAGTAAGTTATGGTTGTGAGTCCTTTTAAAGTGTAGAGGAAGTTGGTAAAGGTTGCATATGGATGGGATTTGCCCAGGTATATGGATATGGTTCGTCCGATTCTTCATGCTTCTTTAATTGAGGGGATGTCTTTGTGACTCTAGTGCTATAGAACTCTTTGCGATTGTAGGTGTTGTGGAAGCATAGGTTGTCTTAGGAGAACGTTCCCGTGGAGGTGTTGGATGGATGAGTGGATAAGTTAATTAATAAGAATGTGATATTCGTTAAGGCCCTCTTGAAAGGATCATCAAGTCAAACGTTTCTCCAGGGAATCCAAAGCAGTCTTATGGGACCGATATTCGTACCTCATTCAATCTAATCAATCCTAAGATAGCGACTAAGTTCTTCATGCGATTTCAAGTCTTATATTTCAGCCCCTATGTCATTCCTGTGCATTTATGTTAAGTTGACAAATTTATGATGGTTTTACACTTATGTTGAGATTTTAAAAATGGTGTTTTAAATGTAATGTTGCCTTTTTATTGGGGATGATTTACTTAGGACTACTTTTATAATGTATGTTTTTCTTACATTTGGGGACAAATGTTCCCAAGGGGGAAATATTGAAACGACCCCAAAAAGTGCCCGAAAATGTGCCTTGAAAGTGCTCGGAATCGTAATTTCTATACATCTAACAATCCGTTTGTCATTTCAAAAATCCGACTTCATATCCTTGTTGAAAGGGAAAAATTGAGTGGGAAATGGGTCTAACCCAAATTTTAGAGCAACTGTAGAAAAATCAGAAATTTCAAATTTGCAATTTCCAGTGTTGAATCCGAGTTTGGGGCACGACGCGCACCAGTATTATTTTGGTCATTTTTCTGTTTAGGATCCAAGGCTTTGGGTCTTGGGCCTAGCTCTTCCCGCACGTGAAAGTTATCTATACTTAGCCTTATTTCACCCTCATATCATTCAAAACATTCCCAAATACTCACTCAAACACTTAGCTATATTTTCATTCATAAATTCAAGTTTCAAAACCTCTTCCGGATCTAAGGATTTCATTCAAGCTTCAAGTTTCCATCTCCAATCTTCATCAAGTTCATCTCCAAAGCTAATGTATGTGGTTTCTTTCATAGGTTCCTTTCACCCATGATACCCAAGCATCCTTTTCTTACAAATTGCATGATTTAAAGGTGATTTATTCATCGGTCTTGATTATTATGAAAATCACTGCACATTATGTTTGAGCATATAAAATTGTGACTATTTTACAATGTTTTGAGCTATGAATCTAAGATCTATTAGAAGGATTGGTGAAGGATTTTGATGTTTATTGCTTGAAGGCATTACCAAGAATCTATTGAAGGTTTATATTGAATTTACTTGCATGATTTCACTCTTGAATTGCATGATTTTACACTAGCACTACAAAACCTCTAAGTGTTTGATAAAATGTCTGAATGTGCTTTCTTAAGGAATTTAAGATCCTAAGCATGAGATATGATATGAATGACTATATGATGATGAAAAGAGCTTTGTATATGATATATTCTCTGTAAAGTGTTGCATTAGGCCATGCTCGATCCGAGGGGACTAAGAGCCTAGATAACCTAGATGGGGATTTGTATTCATCAACCATATGAGGGGTTTGTACTTTGCCACCACAGTGATAGGGTGAGATTATCATCAACCATGTGAGGGGTTTATACTTCATCACTAGTGTGATAGGGTGAGATTATCACCAACCATATGAGGGGTGTATACCACACTACCAGGGTGATAGAGTGAGATTATCATCGACCAACTAAGGGTTTTGTACTTTGAAAATCTTGCTTGCTCTTTTCTACACATATGATATATTATATAAGTATGAGTTACTTAAGCATGTTTTACTTTAGCATTGATCATACATGTCATATTGTTATCTGATGTTTATTGCCTATTGTTATGCATTTTTACTATGATGCCTATCTATTGTTGTGTTGCATTCTACATACTTAGTACATTCAAATGTATTGACACATACTCTTGCCTACATGTTTTCACCATGTAGGAGCCGGAGCCCAAGTTGATCATCCTTCTCCACGTGCGTAGTTCGGTATCATTCAAGCTAATTGGTGAGTCCTCAATTCCAAGAATGTTGGTCTATCTTTCTCTTATTATGTATTGATACACTCTTCTTTATTTTCTATTTTAACTACGAGGGTGAGCCCGATTGCTTTGTCTTAGACCCCGCTCTTATCTATGTAGTAAATGTGTTGTTAGACATGCTTTATATCTATCTTATGAGCCTTGACTCTTTTATCTCTAGGTGTTGATGTTATGCAAGCTTTCCCCTAGTCCAAATTCCCATTGTTTAAGTTTCTTATATTGGTTTACATTGCTTTTGCGACCAAGGATGTGTAATGATATGCAATGAGGCTTGTTTGGGGTTCCTTCGGGTTCTTCATTCGCTAGTCACGTCTAGGTCGTAGGCTTAGCTCATGACAAAGATAGTATCAAAGCATTAGGTTGATAGATCCTTGAAGATCAACACACCACATCAATTAGAGTCTTATTCATGGTTATGTTGTGCACCACAACTATGAAGAGGAGGCTATGAGATGTTTTAGGAAATGTTTCACTTCTTGTTGATCCATGTCATGGGATAGAGTTAGATCCCCTAGGGCTTATTGCTAATCCCTAACTGTTACATTTCATATATGTCTCAATCTACTCTGGATGCTGATATGTCAAATGCGGAGGTTCGTAATACTCTATGGGTAATGGCCAAAGCGGTGACAACATTGGCAACTCAACTCAATCAACAAGTGGGTGCTCCCGAGACTTCTAGTGCTAGGGGAAGAGGTAGTGAGGCTGAGCGTTAGTTCTAAAGTTCCAAGGGGAGAGATAGAGGTGATGTGGTGCCTTATATTACGCGCCCAAAATATGGTAGAGTCTATGTTGACCCATACTTAAAAGGTACTAATTCTTGTTATGATTGTGAAAAGGGGTCATACAATAAAAGAGTGTCCTCATAAGCGTAAAAGGGGTAAAATATGTGATTAGGGGGTGGAAACGCCTAAATGCCAAAAGTGTGGGGAGGACCATGGTGGCCTAAGTTTGAAGAAGTCTAATGCTTGCTTGGGTTATGGTGGATTTGGGTTCCAAATTAGTGTTTTTCCTCTTGTTCAACCGAAAGGAGGTGATGGTGGGATGACTAATTCCAAGTGTTGAGGGTGTGGGAAGAACCATCGTGGCCCATGCCAGGGAAATACTAGTGCTTGCTTTGGATGTTGTAAAATGGGTCACAAGCTAGTGAATTGTCCGTTTGTTCGAAAGGGGTGTAAGGGTGGTCGACTTTTGGATTGAGGTGGTCATGTTGATCAAGTGGCTCAAGGAGGGGATAAGATGCCCGATGCTATTAACGATAAGTTAAAGTTCGTTTGGCTTTGATGTGCATCATTGGTAGGCCCACTGTGCCATTATTTTTTCTCTATTATTTTTGGTTGCTAGTGGGGCTTCTTGTGTGCCTAAATTGTTGTGTGGACCGTTGATGTCTATCCTTTTGTTGAGTATATGGTTAGTAAGGGGGACATAGGTGTATATCCGAGTTTGTATTGCATTAGGTCTTGCTTTGTGGCTTGTTGGAGTTGGTATGGTGGATTTTGATGTCATTATAGGATGGAACAATTTCATGCATGTTGGTATGCTGGATTTTGATGTCAGTATAGGATAGAATAATTACATGCATGTTGTGTCATCATGGATGGTAGGACCCGTAGAGTTAGATCATGACACCCCAATGAGCCCATTGTTGAGTGGGAGGTTGTCAAGTGGTAGCAAGGGAGGTAGGTCTATTTCATGTCTTAAGGTACAATTGATCTCTAAAGGTTTGTATTTATCATTTTGTGAGAATTGGAGGTGTTGAACCTAATTTGATTTGTTTATAATTGTTGTTGGATGTAGATGAGGCCTTGAATTTTCCTTTCCGATATTTTGAAATTGGGGTAGCATTTTTTTGCTTGACTAGTACACCAATTATGCCTATAAGTCTCATTATTAAGATCTTTAGTCCCTACTTTAATAGGATTATGATGGATTTTGTGATTATATGATGGCTCGTTTCCTTAATGAGGTAGTGTATGTGGGTCATTCGACAATAGTACTACAAAGTTTAAGAAAGAAAGTTTGATGCTAAATAAGGGGAAGTGGGAGTTTTGTTGTAAGAGATTGCTTTCCTAGGTCATGTGGTACCGAGTGATGGTATTAAAGTGGCCCATGGTAAGACGAAGGTGATAAGAGATTAGCCTAGACTTCCTTGGGTATTAGGAGCTTTATGGGTTAGTGGGCTATTATCGGAGATCGTGAGTAGGTTCTCTTATGTTGTCTCTCCTATGAATTAGTTGACCCTGAATAAGGCCAATGTTGTGACTTACGTTTTTAGTAAGGTGACTTGATGGGACTAGGAGTTGTTATGTTTTGTGTGATTCCTTTGTGCTATTAAGATTCATGTGTGTCTACTGGATGGTTTCGTGAGTCTATAGTGGCGAGAAGGGATCTATAAGGGTTTCCCTATGTTATCGTTGCGTGGAGTCTTATCTTGTGATCTCGGTTTGACTTAGTTTGAGGTTTTGGAGGTCTAGGGGTAGTTTGGGGTACTTGCATAGCATGCTTCTAGTGAGTGTAGAACCTGTAAGGTTGTAATATGATGGTTAGGATGGTCGATCTATTCAGTCAGCTACAATGGGTTAGTCACATCTCTAAGATTAATCTTTGATACGAGTTTTGTCCCCAAGTGAGGATGAGGGTAGGTGATATCCCTAGGTATCTTTTCGGAGTAGGAGTGAGCATTATTAGTCTTGATGGAGTTATTTGGTTGAATTATGCACTGGTGGCATTTGTGGGTTTCTTCAATAGGGTCTTAAAACCCTACCTTGATATGTTTGTTGTGGTCTCTAGTGATGAGGTATTCATTTGTTTAGTGGTTATGAATCTTTTGAGGGTAGTGTTGCAAGTCTCGGAGGATGAAAGGTTGTTTGCTTAATTGATAGGTGTGCATTATGGATAACAACAAGGTAGTTCAAACTCCTTAAGGATTATGATATGAGTGTGTATTATTTCCCGTTGAGGCTAATGTTGTAATTGGTGCTCTAAGTAGGGTGCCTATGGGTAGCCTAGCATATGTGGATAATGGTGGCAAAGAGGAGATTAGTAGGGTCCATCGATTGATTGGATTGGAAGTTAGGTTGAGTGACGTTGAGAATAGTAGTATAGTGTTCATGGTGGTTCCAAATCTTCTTTGGTTGAGGAGGTCTAATTTAGGCAAGGCCTTGATTCCGCCTTATTGGAGTTGGAAGTATTGGGTGGAAAGATGGTAGAGTGGAGGTTGTCTCCCAAGGGGGAGATGGTTGACAAGTGTGTTATGGTTGCAAGTCTTTTTAGAGTGTGGAGGAAGTTGGTAAGGTCGCATATGGATGGGATTTGCCTGGGGATGTGGATATGGTTCTTTCGGTTCTTTATGCTTCTTTGATTGAAGGGATGTGTTGGTGACTCAACTGCTATAGAACTCTTTGGAATTGTAGGTGTTATGGAAGGATAAGTTGGCGAAGGAGAAGGTCCCTACGGAGATGTTGGATGGATGAGTGGAGAAGTTAATTAATTAGAATGTGGTGTTCATTAAGGCCCTCTTTAAAGGATCATCAAGTCAAAGGATTCTCCAAGGAAACCAAAGCGGTCTTATGGGAGCGATATTCATACCTCATTCAATCCAATTAATCCTAAGGTAGAAACTAAGTTTTTCATGCGATTTCAAGTCTTATGTTTCAGCCCCTATATCATTCCTATGCATTCACGTTAAGTTAGCAAATTTATGATGATTTTACACTTATGTTGAGATTTTAAAAGTAGTGTTTTAAATGTAATGTTGCCTTTTTGTTGGGGCAGATTTGTTCAAGATTACTCTTGTCATGTACATTTCTTTTTTATTGGGGGGATGAATGTTCCCAAGGGGGAGATATTGAAACGACCCCAATAAGTGCCCGAAAATGTGCCTCGGATGTGTCCAGAATCATAATTTCCATATATCTAAAAATTAGTTCATTATTTCAAAAATTCGACTTCATATTCTTGTTCAGGGACAAATTTGAGTAGGAAATGGGTCTAACCCAAATTTTAGAGCAACCGTAGCAAATCTCGAAATTTCAAATTTGCAATTTCTAGTATTGGAACTGCGTTTGTGGCGCGGCGCACCCCAGTGTTATTTTGGTGATTTTTCTGTTTAGGGTCCATGGCTTTGGGTCTTGGGCCTAGGACTTTCTTTGGGTTCCCCATTCGTCGGTCACGTCTAGGCCCTAGGCTTGGGTTGTTTCAGACCTCCTTCCCGATAATCAACCTATCTCTATTCCACCTTACCATATGGCCCCAACGGAGTTGAAGGATTTGAAAAAGCAATTGAGGGACTCGTTGTAGAAGGGTTTTATAGGCCTCACTAATCACCTTGGGGATGCAGCGGTGTTATTTATTGAATAAGAAGAATGGTACTCTTAGAATGTGCATTGATTATCGGAAAGTTAATAGGGTCACCCACAAAGAATAAGTACCCTCTACCAATGGCTGATTATCTTTTTGACCAACTTCAAGGGGCTAATCACTTCTCTAAGATTGACCTTTGGTCCGGGTATCACCTTGGATGAACATCGTTACGCTTGTTCCGATTTTGATGGCAATCTACCACCTTATATCCCACTTCACCACAACCAAAATAGAGTTAGTGTCCTTCAAACACGTGCCAGTATGACCCATACCACATTTTGGATACATAGCATTAGGCACCACACCACCATCACCTTGGAACCTTGGGTTGACGTTGGCAAACCTTCTATTAAGAGCATGAGAAGGCCCTTGGCCTTGATGAAACCGGCCACCCTTGGGACTTTGGGACCTACCCTAAAAATAGGCTCTCTTGGCCTCACCACTCCTTCTTTTTCTAAGCTTCTCCCCCTCCAATTGTTCGGCGTAAATCATTAGGCTGGACAAATCCATATCAATAATGAACATGGAGCTACGATACTCCTCAATAACCAAATGAGATACCGCTATCACAAATATGTTCATTTTAGACCTCGGGTTGGCAACCAATTGTGTAACATATTTGCACAGTTGGTTGAACTTGAGGGTATACTTCCTCACACTCATAGATCCTTTATTTAAATTCATGAACTCCATCACTTTGGCCTCCCTAAGCTCAAGAGGGAAGAACCGGCTGAGGAATGCTTCCTTAAACTCTTCCCAAAGGATGACATTGTTGTTCCCATTCTCTACTTTCCATTTGACATACCATATTTAAACCACTCCTTGAGTTAGTATGCCGCCAAATCTATCTTCTCCTCTGATCTAACCCCCATGATAGAAAACACTTTGAACACCTCATCAATAAAATCTTGAGGGTCCTTATCCACTTCAGACCCATGGAACTCTGGTGGGTCCATCCTAGTAAAGTCTCTCACCCTTGAAGCTGGTGTGGAAGCATGAGGGGCTTAGGCACCTTGGTTGTTTTGATTACTCATGGCATGGGCTATCATGATAATAACATCCAAGAATTCTTATCCACTTTAGACCCATGGAACTTTGGTGGGTTCATCCTAGTAAAGTCTCTCACCCTTGAAGTCGGTGCGGAAGCACGAGGGGCTTGGGCACCTTGGTTGTTTTGATTAGTCATGGCATGGGCTAGCATGATGATAGCATCCAAGAATTCCTCATGAGCCACTCCCCCATCTTGAGGAGCTTGAGGAGTGGGAGGAGTCGGTTGCTCGTTAGGGGTGTGGGCTCTTCTTCCTCTTGGAATAGACATGATCTAGCATAGAAAAGAATTTTCATTAGGGGAAAGCTCAAACGACCCCAAAAAGTTCCCAAAAATGTGCCTCGAAAGTGTCTAAAATTGTAATTTCTATATATCTTAAAATTCGTGCATGATATCAAAAATCCAACTTCATATCTTGGTTTAGGGGTAAAATTGAGTAGGAGATGGGCCTAACCCCTATTTTATAGCAACCGTATAAAAATTTTGAAATCACAAAATGCGATTTCTAGTGGGCTATCCGCACCCCTGGCGCGACGTACTAAGGGCGCGCTATAGTGTATTTTGGCTGAAAGTTTTCTATCTTAGCCCAAAACTTTTGGGTCTTGGGCCGAAGTCTTCCCAGGCACGAGAATACCTATACATAGCTATATTTCACATTCATATCATTCAAAATGTTCTCCAATACTCACTCAAACACTTAGACTAATATTTCATCTCAAAATTCAAGTGTACAAATCTCTTCCGAATCTTAAGGAATTTATCAAAGCTTCAAGCCTCCATTTCTAATCTTCATCGAGAATTCTTCAATGTTAAGGTATGTGGGTTTCAACTATTGGGTCCTCTCACCCATGGTGCCCAAGCTTTCTTTTTACCTAAAATACATGTTTCTAAGATTATTTTACATATGAGTTTTATATTATGAATTTGACTATGAACTATGTTGGGTTTTTGTGAAAGTATGACTGTTTATGCATGTTTTAAGCTATGAATCTTAGATCTACCTTGAGATTAGATAAAGGGTTTTGATGCATATTGTATGATGGTGTTACCAAGTATTGGTGGGATAATTTACTTCTAGATTTCCTGCATGATTTCACACTTTAATTGTATGATTTTACACTAGCATTGCACACCCTCTAAATGTTTGACAAAATGTCCTGTTATGATTTCATGAGGAATTGATGGTCCATTGCATGTCTAATGAGATGAATAAATTTAAGATGATGAAAGGGATATATGTATATGATATTCTACTATATTATGTTGGAATTGACCATTCCCCACTCGGGGGGTTGTGAGCATGAGTAACCATGTCGAGGGGTTTGTACCTTGATAACCATGTCGAGAGGTTAGTACCTCAATCACCATGGGTGGTAGGGTGCGACGATACACCAACAAATCAAGGGGTTTGTACATTTATAATCATGTTGAGGGGTTTGTACCTCAATCACAAATGGTAAAGTGTGATGATCCACCAGCCAATCAAGGAGTTGGTACCTTGAAAATCGGTTTGAGAGGTTTGTACCTCAACCACCATGTAGGTAGGGAGGGATGATCCGCCAACCAATCATGGGGTTTTACCTTGATAAACTATGAACTCGATAATGATGGTCTCTTCTTGCACATATATTATGTTTTATAAAAGCATGATTTACTTCAAGTCATATTGTTATATGCTACTCATTGCCTATGCTTATGCATTTCTATTATGTTGCTTATGTCTTGTTGCATTGCATATGACATACATAGTACATTCAAATGTACTAACGCATACTCTATATCAACATGATATCACCGTGTAGGAACAGGAGCCCCGCTTGAGCATCTTCCTCCACGTGGCTAGTACGATTTCACCCAATATAGTTGGTGAGTCCTCTATTCTGGGGACAATGTCTGTAATATCATGCTATGTACAAAAACTATCTTCCTTTTATGTATGGATTGACTATGAGGGTGAGCCCAGTTGCTTGTCTTCGCCCTGTCATGACCCAAGCCTAGGTCCTAGATGTGACATGGCGAATGGGGAACCCGAAGGAACCCCAAACAAGACTCTTAACTTATCATTATACATCATTGGTCTCGGAAGCATAAAACAGACATAAAGAGTAAGAATAGGGGCTAAGGGGAAAGCTTTCATAACATTATAATCAAGAGACAAAGAGTCAAAGCTCATATCATAGATGCATAAAGTGTCCAACAAACACCTCTAAGCAACCGAGCTCAGCCTCATAGTCAACAACAACAACAACAACAACATACCCAGTATAATCCCACTAGTGGGGTCTGGGGAGGGTCGATTGTACGCAGACC